>LZPO01027383.1:251428-269594 GCA_001675575.1 Neotoma lepida | reverse complement strand
GAGTTACTTTGTGTCTGACATAGTAGGAGAAATGTGCTCGACAACCATTAGCTGTATATTTAAATTTTTTTAAAAACCTTCATTTTATTTTAAGTGTATGGGGGTTCTGCCTGCATGTATCTCTGCACTGTGTGTGTGCAGTGCCCTCAGAGGCCAGAAGGGGGCATTGGATTCCCTAGAACTGGAGTTAGGTAATTGTCAGCTGTCCTGTGGATTCTGGAAATTACAGGTGGGTTCTCTGGAAGAGCACCTATGCTTTTAACCACTGAGCCGTCTTTCCAGCCCCCAACTCTGTATTTCAAAATAGCCAGTAGGGACGATTTTGAACATTCCTAATACAAATAATAAATTTCTGAGCAACAAATACATCATTGTGTATGTGTGTTGAAATGTTACCACCTAACCATAAATATGCAGAAGAAAGAAAACAGACTCCTGTCACTCACCATAATTACTGTGTTAAATAACAAAAAGTATGTTTTGCAANACTATCTTAAAAAAAATATTGGGGCCTAGAGAGATGGCTCAACAGTTAAGAGCACTTGTTGCTCCTGCAGAAGCNTGGGATTCAGTTCCCAGCACCCACCTGTAAATTCAGTTCCAGAGGATCCTACATCCTCTTCTGGCCTCTGTACACATGTAGTGCAGACATAAATGCAAGCCAAACACCCACACACACAAAAATAAGTAAATCTTAAAAAACAAAAGAATACCCCGTGGTGCTTAACCTCAGACAGTGGGTGCGTTAGTTTGTTGCAGTACTGTCCCCTCCCAACATTCCTGGTCTTTAAACAGCACCTCATTCGTGGGGTTCAATTGCTGTCTTTTCAGTCCTTCAGTTTGTGCCTCCTAGTGTGGATACTGGCTTCTGCAACTTCACCCAGAGCGTTGAGAAAGGCCTGATGACAGCCCTCTTTGAAGTGAGGAAACACCAGGGGACGTATAACCTCACAGTGCAGGTGAGAGTACCACTGACCACAGGGCAGAATGCTCCGTCCTCTACAGTGTTACATTTAAGATGCGTCCTCCGAGCTGGGCTGTGGTGGCANTTGCCCTTAATCCCAGCACTCAGNAGGCAGAGGCAGGCGGATCTCTGTGAGTTCAAGGCCAACCTGGGCTACCGAGTGAGTTCTAGGACAGCCAGGGCTACATAGAGAAACCCTAGCGGGGATGGTTACAGAAAAAGATGCGTCCTNCACTGGCGGGAACCCAGCTCGTGTGGGCCAGGGTTGACCTTGGGTAAGGCATGGAGTCTACAGCATGACTTCAGAGATTTCAGAGTGACTGCAAATCAGGGAGTCCGATNGGGTGAGTTGAAGAGCTGGTGGTATGCAGGAAATGCTATAATGTTTCCACACAGGAATGATCTTAGCTATACCGTCAACNAGGCAATGTGTGAATACACTTTCTTTTCCCAACAGTGTGAGTGTCCTAGATCTGAACGCTTGGTGCTGGAATTGTGCCATATGACGGAGCTTTTGGGTTTATTTGGAATATTTTGCATAGACTTCACTCACTTGGTTTCTCTAACCTGAAAATAGGAAATGATCCAAAATGTAGAACTTTTTGTGCGTCAGTGATGATGCTCTAAGCACTTGAGTTTTCATGCGTGAGATGCTCCACTTCTGCTAATGGGGCTCTTGGGAATGTGGCATCTCTGTCTAACAAGTAGTTCTCAACTTTCCTAATGTTGTGACCCTTTAACACAGTTCCTTAATGTTGTGATGACCCCCAACCAAAAATCATTTCATTGCTGCTTCTGNACTGTAATTTTATTACTGCTATGAATTGTAATGTAAATATCTGATATGCAGAATATCTGATATGTGANCCCAGTAAAAGGGTGGTTTGACCTGCAAAGGGGTTGTGACCCATAGGTTGAGAATCCCTGATGTAAACATAAAGAGGATTCTTTTAATCAGCAGACTGGCTTCATGTATATTCTACTCAAACCACTGATGTTTTATGGCATGGCACCCTGCCCCCCCCCCATTGTTCCCTTTCTGGAATGTATATTAACTCTAGATTTTGGCGCTCCTGAATTCTCTTTTTGTGCTTCTTAGTTTTCCTTCACATGATGTGGAACTTTATGTTCTGTTAGAGATTTTGGGAAGTCTGTCCTCTGAGTCACTAATTTTGCCTTCAGCTGTGTCCATTCATACTGAAATTTCTGGCTCGTCATTTCCCTACTTTGTTCTTGGTTCCCTTCTCATCACATCCTTTGCCGAGACNTTAGCGAGTAGCCTTCTGAGGCTCTGAGGACATTAAGTAGGACTTTTAAAAGTTTTTCTTCTATTTTATTCTATGTTCTTCCTATGTCTGTTTTCTCTGCAGTATTGTTCTATATGCCAATCTTTGTCCTTGCTTTTGTGCTGTTTTTCTGTGTCTTGGGGGCTGTTCGTTAGTAGGAGATTGGTTGATGATGAGGGGTGGAGATTGGGGTTAATTACAGCTGTCCCCTTTGGCTATGGGGGCTACCTCTATGTCAGCCCTGTTTCCTGATGGGAGAATTCATCTGAGCTCTGGGAGCTGGGTAGGCTATATCAGAATGCACTGGAGTGTGGGGTTCTGTAAATACAGCACTGCACAGCTTGTGGTCAGAGAGGAAATAGGCAGGCTGGCCCTGCCCTGTGTCAGGCTCAGGAGGCCCTCCTCTGGGGATGGAGCCCTGTGAGTGGTTTTCATGGCACACACTCCCTTTTATGTCTTGTAAGCTCTGGTGTACATTGGAGTTGCCAGTCAGCCCTCCTTGCTGACTGTCTTAACCCACAGGAGGCCTTTGGTCTCTTCTGGGAGGCTTGTTTTCTTCTGAGGGCAGTTCTTTGGCTGTTCTGGGAGATGGCAGTGCTGGTGCCTGCATTGGCCTGGGTGTGGGTTCGCCAGGAAGAGGGAGGCTTCAGTTCACTCTTGGCTCGCCTCCTCTTAATGAACTGAACCATTCCTGCCCTGTAACCTACTTCTGGCCTTAGGTCTTCAGCTCTCTCCAGGGGGCCTCCCCAGCCTCCCTGTGGGAGAACGAGACTATTTTAGCCTTTGCCTGTGTGTGTTCAGGCTCTTGGCTCTCTCCGTCCTGGTTTATGTCATCACCATCCTGTCCTTTCTTCATCTTTTAGAAATTTGACAGCACCTCTGGTTTTCTTCCCTTCTCAGTGCTGTGGTGGATTTATCNCCTTTGTTCAACTTACTGTTCCTTCGGTGGGATTTGAGGTTGGAGGCGGAGGGGGGAGGGGCTGTAGATGCATGTGTTCAATTCACCACTTAATGTAAAAAACATTTCCAGCAAACAGTGTTTAAAGTCTCACAAAAAAAAAGGAACCAGGTTGGAAAGCCAGCTCCTCTCCTTTTAGAATTTTACCTCCTTTTTAGTCAGGCTTGGAGATACACACTTGTAATCCCAGCACTTTGAGACAAGAAGTTCCCAGCCTGGACCGTATAGTGAGACCCCAATAAAACATCTTTTCACTTTACTGCCTTTGAAGAACACTGATCGGAGAGCTCGTGGTAGACATCACGGTCAGGCTTTCAGCTCCGTGTTTTATTCTAGAGGGGTCTTCTTATCTCCTTCTTTCAGATTGTAAATGTCACCGTTGGCTCTTCGCGGATGGCTCCTCGGAGGGGCCCGGTGAATATCATCTTTGCTGTTAAAGGCATGCAAGGCTTCCTGAATGGGTCAGAGGTGAGCGATCTGCTCAGGAACCTGACGGTGGTGGAGTTCAGCTTTTACCTGGGGTACCCGGTGCTGCAGATTGCAGAACGTGAGTACTTACAGCTCCGTGGGAGCATTGGGGAAGGGGCTGCCACTATTTTTGTGGGTAGATCTCTACTTGAAAATATTTTAAACTTTAAAAAGAGACCCAATTGGCCGGGCAGTGGTGGTGCATGCATTTAATCCCAGCACTGGGGAGGCAGAGGCAGGTGGATCTCTGAGTTCAAGGCCAGCCTGGTCTAGAGAGTGAGTTCCAGGACAGCCAGGACTACACAGAGAAAGCCTGTCTTGAAAAAACCAAAAAATGAGAGAGAGCAAGAGAGAGAGAGAGAAAGAGACCCAATTGTTGTAGAGTGCTTTGGGGCTCATAGTCAATGACACCCTGATGGAGAGAGGACTTTTCCTGTGCTCCTGCTCGCTCACATGTACAACATCTCATGTAAATAAAATTCTGACCAGAATGACTCATTGATCACAGCCAGTGGACACACACTGACACAGCCCCCCGTCCCCCCGAGTCGGTAGGTTTATGGTAGGGCTCACTCTCAGTGCTATACTCTTTGCAGTTTAAATGAATGTTTAGTGCTGTACACCTGCCTTCGTAATGTCATACACAGTAGGTTCACTGGGCCTTCTTTTTCACAGGACATGTTTGACTGAACTCCTGAATAAAATCAGGACTTATCGAGCCCAGCCAGGGCAGGCTCCAGAGCTGTTCTCTGCCCCTGTGCCTCCCTTTCCTGTGTGCTGTTGAGAAGAAAGAGGCACTAGAAACAGTGTACTGATTCTAGAGAACAGGAAACTGTAGGCATGGGGAGCAGCTATTCAAGGCTGAAGGTGGAGAGGACATTCACCTACAAAGCGGGGTGGAGGTGGGTTTGGGGGAAGCAGGGGCTAGAGATGAAACTTCCTGGGTCCTCACTTGGTGATGCTTCCACAACAGAGCATTTTCCCAAACCCATGAAACTGGATGCCAGAAGGAGTGAATGAACTTTATTAAGTTAAAAAATATAAAAAAGTAATAAATGAAAACTACCTTCCTGGTTGAAGCAATCAGATTGCCAGGGAGTTGGAGAAGAAGTGAGGGGATGTTTGCTTTAGAAAGCAGTACATTCCAGAGTTAAGGGCAGGCAAATAAATAAAGTAAAATTCGTTTTGAAAATGGACCAGCCGAATATCCTAAACCATGTATCTTAATGGCTTTCAATATATTATTAATTAAGTTAAGAATAAACTATAAAATATGAAAGTGGGGGCTGCATGCCTGGCTTAGTGCTTAGAGAACATACGTGGTGCTCTGTGTAACTCCTTCTCCAGGGGCTCTGACAATCCCTTCTGGCCTCTGTGGGCACCTGCACTCACATGTGTACAAATACACAGACAAACACACGTGATTAAAAATAAACCATAAAGCTGGGTAGAGTTGTACACGTCTTTAATCCTAGCACTTGGAAAAGCAGAGGCAGGCAGATCTCTGTGAGTTTGAGGCCAGCTTGTTCTACAGAGCAAGTTCCAGAGGCTACACAGAGAAACCCTGTCTCAAAAAAACCCAAAATAAATACATAAATCATAAAAAAAGTATATAGACAAGTAGACGGAATGAAGTTATTTACATACAACAGTTTTTATTTTTGTACAATGTATGTACACACAGCTAAAATAATAAGCAGGAGCACCTAGAGATGGTTCCCAGCAAGCCAGAACATGCTTCAACTTTACCCTGACACATTGCTGAGAAAGCTCTTGGCTCTGAAAAACACAGCTTGCAAATGCTTTGCTCTAGAACAACAGATACAGGAGATATTGCAGTTACCTGTGTGTGATGCAGTGGTCTGTGATGAGGCCAGAGAAGCCCCTCTCTTTCCTTTGATCCTTCGCTCTCCTAGGGACTCAGAAACTGGTGCCTTGTGTGTCCTCATATTCTTGTTATTTGGGGGTCTCGAGAGTGCTATAGTGTAGGGAAGGTGATGTGTTATGATTTACTCCATGCTCTCAGAAACACCTGCCCTCCTGAGTGAAAACTTGTTTCTCACAGTCTGTTTTCTCCGACTTGTTCCTTTTTGTAGCCTTCCAGTATCCACAGCTCAACTTATCTCAGTTACTGAAGTCCTCTTGGGTCAGAACAGGTATGCTCAATTTACGTAACGTTTGGAGACTTATTCAGTAAGAAGTCTGTGAGGGCATATGGGGAATGATGCACCCTTCCTGATTCATAAATTGAGGATAAGATGTACTTTAAATTCTTGGCAGAGAATGAATGAGAAAAGGGATTCAATTTGGGCTATGGGAATGTGTCCCACTGAGTTATGGCACAGAAAGGGCTCCTTTAAAACTCAAACATCAAGTCCAGGGCAGAGTCTACCCGGAATCCGCAGTCTCCTGACCTGAGGTAGGATGAAGCTCAGAAGCAAGCTGAAAATACTTGTTTCCTGAAAGTGTTGCTAGATGAATACAGTAGTTTGGGGACCAGAGTCAGGTATTTAGACAGACTTGGGCACATCCAGGTTGATACGCCCACAGATAGAGCCNTGTATTTAGACTGAGGACATGACATTTCAGTGCAAAAGGCTCTCTAACCTGGTCCCTGAATTCTAAGAGTCCCACGTCCTGGTGTGCAAACAGCACGTGACTGATCATAAGGAAAGACAGTGTCTAAGTAGGGACAGTCACCATTTATGTGCTCTGAAGCCTGTGTGGGGCTCAGCTCTTTACACATTGCATAGCTTCCCTTTTCCAGACCTCAGAGTGTTGAGCGACTTGCCTGGCATTGGATCTCAGAGAGAGTTGAAACCAGTTTGGCTGTTTCCCCATCAACTGGAGGATAAGCCGATTATCTGTTTAGATACTTTTGTCTGATACAGATAGCAAGAAGCTGGCAGATCCCCTCTTCTCAAGGGAGACTGTAAGTCTATGTCCAAAGACAAGATAAGAACTCAGACTGTCCAGACTGAGGTAGCGCAGACTGACAGGACCCTTGTTTGATCTTGTTAAATGCTCTGTGCTCAGAGCTCCCACTGTTGAGTTCCTGGGGCTTCTCCTTGTTTGCCATGGACTCTTTGAGGGGCCTTTACCCTATTCCCATATAGCTTCCTCCCTTTATGTCTCCTGTCTAGAAGTTAGTATTTTGTGGTAATCTTATATGGGATTTTTGCACATGTGCACACCCCCACCCCCCCGCCCGTTCGTTCCTGTCTATGCTGACTTGCTCTGAGTGCTTTGTTTCTTGTTGAACACAGTCCTCCTGGGCGTCGTGGAGAAGCAGCTCCATAATGAAGTGTTTCCAGCTGAGATGGAGCGCAAACTGGCCCAGCTGCTCAGTGAGGTGCCCACCAGGAGAAGAATGTGGCGGAGGGCCACGGTGGCCACTGGGAACAGTGTGGTGCAGGTACTCACTTGAGGGTAGGGAGCAGAGGAAATGCCCCTGGAAATCTGCTATTTTTATGCAAATGGAAAAAGCCTGATGTGAACTGACTGCTCTACTGAACATGGCAGCCTTGCGAGTCGACTTAGAGTCGAGACAGAAACCTTAGCAATTTGTTGGCCTATCCCTAGACTCCCCGGAGCGTGGTAGAAAACTTAGCACTGGGTTCCTGTGTCGTCATAAGGCTTTGTTTTCTGAAGAGCAATTTTTAAAATCACCAACAGCTGACCTTGTTTTATGGTACTGGTGGCATTTTATAAATGAATCATTGATCCAGGAGAGTCCTAAGCAGACAGAGGGGCATTTTCTGCCCTCTATTCAGAAATCTCATCTTCCCCACCTCCCGCCAGCCTGGTTGTCTGCTCTTACCCCAAATTGTCTTCTCTCTGGGAAACGGGCAGGCAGACCACAGAAGCAGATCTGTTTGAACTGAAAAATGACCTATTTAAAAACCCGCACATACTCACAGAACTTTGGGGGTAGAGCTGCTGTTTAATTTCTGTCTCGGTGTGAATGGTGTGAATCTCTTTCTTTACCAATCAGTTATAGGCTTGGAGGATCACAGGAAATGGAGTTCACAGAACATTTCAGAAACCCAGAACTAGGGTGAAACCCAGCAGTGAAGGGTGACTGGTGGTCGGGGTGGGGGTGTGAGAACAAGATACGGAAGTGACATGGGTAGGTCACGGTGCTAGTTTTGCCTAGAATTAGTATCCTTGTCCACCAGCACCTTAACCAAATGTGTCTCTCTCAGCCTTGCTTTCTGTTCCCCACCCAGAAACGTGGTTCTTAGGCTCCCAAAATAGTTTCCTTTCCAGGTGCAGTCACACTAGGGAAGCTTACAAAGTACTTAGATTTTAAACATTTATTTTTATTATCTTTAATTATGTATATATTTGTAAGGGTGTGTGCATGTGATTGCAGGGGCCTTCNGAGGCCAGAGGTATTGGATGCCTCCGAAGCTGGAGTTACAGTTGGCCGTGAGCCGTCCGACGTGGGTTCTGAGACTTGAACTCAGATCTCTGAGAGCAGCACATGCTCTAAACCACTGAGCCATCTCTCCAGCCCCAAATACTAAGAAATTGAAATAAATAAATAAATAAATAAGGAAAAAGCACTAATAAATGACTTATTAATTAAATAAGCATACAACAAACTAAACATTAAAATGAATTATGAAGGCCTTGCCTTATCCAGTAGCCCATGGCTTCACAAGGGCTGAGTGTGCCTGTAAAGCAGTTACAGAGCTCCAGGAACCTGGGTGGTCAGGTGTTAAATTGGATACTCGAGCTTCTTAAGGTTGGAACCTCGTGTCTGTGGGAGGTAAACCAAGCTTCCTCAGACCAGTGCCACCTGAAAGATTGCCCGGGAGGCCACTCTCTGTTCTGGTCTCTACAAAAGATGTTGTGTACAGAAGTACAAGGGTCTTTACCTGAACCGTATTCCTGAAAATGAAACTACTGAACAAGGGCTAGTGAGATGGCACTTGCTACCAAGTCTGATGACCTGAGTTCGAGTCCCAGGCCTCACATGGTAGAAGGAGAGAACTGACTCCTGCAAGTTGTCCTCTGACTTCCACCTGTACAAGGAGGGACACATGTGTCCACACACATACACACACACAAACAAATAAATGCAACTTTAAAAATTAATAAAAGAGCCAGGCATGGTGGTGCATGCCTTTAATCCCAGCACTAGGGAGGTGGAGGCAGATGAATCTAAGAATTAGAGGTGGGTGTGGTCTACATAGCAGGTCCAAGCCTGCCTAGGGTACAGGGTGAGACCTTGTTTCAACCCCCTCCTGGTTAACAAAAGAGATAAGAAAATATTGAGCCAACGTAACTGTCTAGGAATTAGGGAGTGGGTAAAGAGTAAATCTTTATGTATTGGAATATTGTCCAGCANTCACTAATTTAATTAGTAATATAGAAATGTGCTCTGAAAAGGAGCTGTAGAGAGGAACAGGAATAACAATCCTGAAGTAATACAAAATTTTCACGGGGAAATATGCTTAAGTTTTTAGAGTGGTTTTCTTTAATTGGTTGTATTTCAAGAGTGTTTCATTTTACTCTTTATAATTTTTTACATGTGTTTTTCAACATTTCTAAATTGGGCCACATAATTTGTATAGTACACACATACTTTTAGTCACCCAAGTGATTGACTCGGAGATACCTTGTATATTGTGGTTCCCGATATAAATCTGATTAGCCATCATCCAGAAAGAGTGCTGGAGTTAGACCTTCCTATGGCTTCTTCTAGACTGGACGCTTTCACAGTCTTCAATAAAAGTGGCTACCACTGAGAATGTGATTTCTATGAGAAGAAACTGTAGCTCCTATATCTCCCAGACTTTCTAGTATAAAGGGTAGAAGTATAGGTACACTCCCAGGGCATGGTGAGTTTGTTGGAGGTTGTGGGTTACAATTCCAGACTGTCTGGTGCTGTTCTATGCATCCTATTGGTCCCTTTGTCTCAAAGGAGACATTGAAACAAAATACAGTTGCTACTCTACACGGGCACTTTCCTTGTAACTGTGTCTCCGCCAGTAGAGAGCACCGAGGACACTCTGGGACTCTGGATGTGGTAGTGAGCTGTTTAAGAGGGCTGGGACAAATCCCAAGTCACACACTAGGGACTGAGTGCCCTGAGGACGGGCATTGGCAGCGTGAGCTTCCCTGATGCTGATGGACTCTGTCTGTCGCAGGTCGTGAACGTGTCCAGGCTGGAGGGAGATGACAATCCAGTGCAGCTCATCTACTTTGTGGAGAACCAAGATGGAGAGAGACTCAGTGCAGCCGAGTCCTCAGATCTGATCAACAAGGTAGACCTTCAGAGAGCAGCCATCATCTTAGGGTACCGGATTCAAGGCGCCATCGCTCAGCGTAAGTCCAGAGTTTTACCCTGCAGGGCATGCTGGGGTCCAAAGCTACTTGTGTTCTGATAGTGAGCTCTGAACTACAACATTCTGACCTGTGTGTAGATTTATGTCTTAAATCCTTGTCCTGAAGTGGTGCTTANGGAAGATGCTGCTTGTTGATGTCCATTTGCTGAGACTTTCTTGTATTTTTCTTAAATTTATTTATTAAAAATTACAAAATACTCTGTGGATGTGTGCACATATATACATGCAATGATGATTCTGTGGAGATCAGAAGACNACTTTGTAGACTCAGTTCCTTCCATCTTTACGGAGTTCTGGGGTTCCAGCTCAGGACATCAGGGTTGTGTGGCTTAGTTTGTACTTTATTTGCTGAGACCCTCTTTATTTTATTTCCACCTGTGTGACTGTGGCCATTGCTGTTGTTTTTCCTACCTCACACCTCATATTCATGGAGTTACTAGTGAGTCACAGGACCTTATATCAACATGANCATCCTTTCCCTACCCCTGTACTAGTTTTCATTTTAAAAACTGTCTTAGGTAAAATAATGTACCTATTCTGTTTTTATTCCAAAATCTTCCATGTCACACCCTGCATGGTGGTGGGGACAGTGAGTCACTCAGGAAGCTGGGAGGTGCCCTCTAGGTTGACTGGCTTCCTTCGGGGTCTCTGAACACAAAGGAGTCCCTTGATCCTTACCCTCTTTTCAGTGTGTTTCTCCCTCACCCTCGCCTCGCAGCACTCTACAGTTACAAAGACGTGTTTGCTATTTCTTATTATTGTTGGAAGGTGCTGGGCCCTGCCCTCTGGCAGTGATTGCTCTCAATACCTCTTTTCCAACTGCCAGATTTGGGGTGTGTATTGAAATTGAAGAAATAGGGAGCAGCACGGAGAACATAACTCTCTAAATAGGATTTGACAAGTCAGACTGCTGTAAGTCTTAGTGTGGGTGTTTTCCCTCAGTGATCCAGAGCAGTCCTTGATAGTGGGTGGGAAAACCTGTTCCCCGAAGGGGAGGGATAGGCAGATGTCTTGACATCAGAGAATACTGAAGAACTTTTCTGAGGAGAGGTAGGAGACAAAGTTTTTTTTTCCTTCATCAGTATGTGTATTAAAAACATAGCCTGATGGACCTGTGCTTGAATGTCATTGTGGATGCATGCTGACATCCATAAAATAGGCTCTTCACAATTATACCCCAGACAGATGTAAAGATGCAATCAGAAATGACCACTAAGACAGTCCCATTCCAGACATTATCTTGTAATTAACACTTGTAAGAAAGTGGAGTTGACATAATTTACAGTCCCATCAGCATTCACAGAGGCCAAGCTTCACAGACACAAGGGCGTGCTATGACCACAAGACATGTTTTTGTANTTCTCAAGTAGCTTTGTATTTCATTGTGAAGGTCAGGTACCATAGCCTCGCTTGTCTGTAACAAGTAGAACTTTTATGACCACTCTGTCAGTTACANCCTTCTAGACGGAATCATTTGCAGATGGGGGAGAAACTCAGCTTCNTTGTAACAGGCATTCCATGTGACTCAGTCTTCACATACTACCCAGTTCCTTTCATGTAAACGGAGTGATGGGGCTGGAGAGACGGCTCAGTGCTGTGAACACTTTTGAAGTGTTTGAAGTTTTGAAGATTACCTGGGTTTGGTTCCCGACACCCACATGGCAGCTCATGATCATCATAATTCCAGTTTCAGGGGACCTGACNCCCTCTTCTGCCTTCTGCAGGTACCAAACACACAGGGCACATTCATACATCTAAGCAAACACTCATATACATAAAATAAGAATAAATACATCTCTAAGATAAATGGAGTGACTCTAGCAGAGCCGTATAGATGAGGATGTTCCANATGGAAGTGATCCACCCCCAGGCATCTTCCGGTTTATGTCTTCACATCCTTCAGGTCTAACTTCTGGAACATTCCAGCCCTGTTATATCAGCTTTAAGCTGTTGCACCCTGTTCTCCCCAATATAGTCAACAGTGCAGCTTTAAACTCTTTTCTTTAGACTTTAATTTTATTTTTTTATTTTATGTGTCCTGGTGTTTTGCTTGTATAGATATGTGTACCACACATGTGCAATACCCACAGAGGTCAGAAGAGGGCNTTGCATCCACTGAGAATGGATTATAGAAGGTTGTGAACCAATGTGTGGATGCTAAGAGCCAAACCCAAGTCCTCTGGAAGAGCAACAAGTGCTCTTAACCACCAAAGTGTGTCTCCAGCCCAGCTTTTAAACAGTCCCTTTGAAATCACCCTTTAGAGAAGGCTTTTGGGGAAATCAGTCCTTGTCCATGTAGCCTGACCAGTGTGAGGGCTGCTGTGTACACTTACTTCATCTGATGGACAGTGGNGGGAGAGATGACAAGATACCCTTAGTGGGCTGTTTGGTGTGTCCCAGATGACTGCGTAGTGGGGTCTGTTTGAAATCAGTGAGGAAATAGTAAAAAAGCACTTCCTAACATTGCATCCAGAGCNGGAGGCAGGCGATGAGAGAGCTGCCTCCCTCCACGGTGTANACAAGCTTGATTTCAAGAGGATACAGGCACCTTTTTGTTGGGGGNTGGCAGGGAGTTAGGAAATGGTTGGCGTGCAGATTTTCATATACTGGCCTATCCAAGCAAGTCAGCAATCCTCCAAGTGCTTGTCACTGACCACAGAGTTACAAGATTAACCAGTGCTAGCTTTATTAAATAATGAGAAATCCACAAGTAGCTTCTAGCTGGCCCAGAAGCTAAAGAGAAACCNAAGGCAGGAAAAGGGGGTGAGAGCAGGTAGACTGAAAACAGTGAATGTGGTGAGCCATTTCCTCCATCGAAAATATACATGCTGACTCAGACCACACGCATGCCGTGAGACCCCCAACAAGTTCAGATGACTCCTATATGAACCTGCACGGGGGTGGGGCAGGGGGGTGTTCCAGGCCTGTATGTGTACAGTAGGGCTTCTACAGCTTAGCTAGCACAGTGAATTCTACATAGCACACATGTATATCAACTCCTGACATGGCTTTCCATACCACACATGCACGTGCAAAGACCCCAAAAGTCCCAGCCTGGTTTCCACCACATGGGACCCTGTGTCCTCACCTAGGAACAGTGTCACCCTGAATCTGCCTTACTTCTCAATACAAGCCCTGAGAGCAAAGACTCAGGGTGATCATGTCTTTTTGACCTGCCCACCTTCCGGTCTCAAGGTGCACTTTACTCATTCCATTAAAAGTTTACTTAACCCTGCTTTTGTCTCCCTCTCCTTCCTTGTCTGTGACGGGTCCTGACTTGAGTCACCTGACCTGAGGANGGCTCAAGGCCATATGGGCAAACATCCTGGGGTTTCAGGGTTGGTAGAAGAAGCCTTACTCCCTACCAGGGCCAGCCAAGGGACTTGAGGACACCTGACTGTCTCTGGTTTTCCTAGATTAGAACTAAGAAAAGTCCGACTTCTCTCAGCTCCTCCATTGAGCTGTCAACATGTCCATCTACTGTTTGTTCTTAGGCAACATGAGCTATTAATGTAAATTCCATCCAGGCCACATTTTAAAATACAGGCCTTGTTCTCTCCCTGTTAAACATAAACTTCTCTAAGTCTTTTTGTTGGGGGTGGAGAGATGGCTCAGTGGTTAAGAACACTGGCTGCTCTTCCAGAGGACTTNGGATAGATTCACAGCACCCAAATGACAGCTTCAACCCCCTGTAACTCCAGTTCCAGGGGATCTGACACGCTCTTGTGGCCTCTGATTGCACTGCACACATGTGTACACGGACATACGTGCAGGCCAAGCTCCCATACATATAAAATAAAAATAAATAATGAGTCTATAATAATAATGTAATCTTTTTGTGTTGTTGCTCCATCTCNGAGAAGACATATTTTGATCCTAGAGCAGGTATTAGCTACTGAGACAGGAAGGAGCTCAATCACAATTTATGGGTGTTTGAAAAGGCAGGGCTTGGAAGCTGGGGTGAGCAGAGCGAGGAAGAGTTGTACGGCATCTAAAGCTGAGAATGAACAAAGGGGCATTTTAAGAGAACAGTAAGGCACCAGGAGTGCAAAGGACCAGCAAGGAATAAGGAGGACACAGGGCAGAGGATCAGCTAACAAAGGAAACTGGACAGGGGTGGGAGCAGAAGGGTCCATGCAGGGTCATCTCAGGTGTGAAAGGTGAGAGGCTGCGGTGTGTGGGCATGGCTGTGAGTGCAGACAGGCGATTTCAAAGGAGTACAGTTCACTTCAATGCCATCTGATAATTGATACCTGTTACCTTTAATAAAGCAGTTTCCATTAAGATCTATGTTCCAAGGGTTCAAAGGTCACAGGTGAAGAAGACAACGCCCCGAAATCCTTCAGTTTCCTAGCAAGCATCCCTATTACTTAAACCCAAGAATCCTCTTTAGGAGGGGTGGGGTGGTAAAGTACATGTATTGGAGGAAAGGGAAGGAGAAATTGTGTAATTATAATCTCAAAAATGAAAGAAAAAAATACATATGTAACACTATTGACCTTTTCAAAACCATCTTGACACATATGACAAGTGGAATTGGCTGTCCTCAGTGTTTGCAGCANGCCTCTCTTCTTTGCTAGAGCTTGCCATTGGGTACAGAAGCTCTGCCCATTAGGTAGTGCCCCTCAGGTCCTGGCAGCCAGTTTTCTTTCTGTCTATAAATATGACTGTTACAGGTNCCTCGTCCTTGTGTGTCTGGCTTCTCTCGAAGAGCATGTTTTCAGAGTTCATTCCTGTCGTGGCTNTTTTGAGGTTCCCTTCTTGGTCTTCTTTTTTCTTCTGTGTTTGTGTGTGAGACACATGTCCCACTCTGTCATTCTCCACCCAATTCCTTTGAGACAGGGTCTCTCACTGAACCTGGAGCTAGGCTGGTGGCTGTTAAGCCCAGCCATCCTCCTGTCTCTGCCCCACATGGTGCTGGGGTTACAGGTGGGACTGTGACCACGCCCCTCTTTGACATGGGTGCTAGGGGTCTGACTTCAGATCCTCTGTTTATACAGCAAGTATGCTTACCTGATGCGCCATCTCCACAGTACCCCACTTCCTATTGAAAAGCTGAACAGTGCTCTGCTGTGTGGCTATACCACACTTTGTTGATCCAGTCACATGCTGATGGCTTTGGGCTTTCCCACCATCATTATTTGGTAAGTGCAACTATGAACAGCTATGAACAGCACCATCTCTATTGTGTTTTCAGGTGCTGAGGTGGACATGCCAAGTTGCCTTTGTTGTGGTGATGTAACTTGTAATCGGACATTTTTGTTGGGACCGTCAGTTTCCCAGTAATGACACGGAGACTTATTACTGGTTATGAAAGCTCGGCCTATACCTTAGGCTTGTCCTACTAGCTCTTATAACTTAAACGAACCCATTTCTATTCATCTGTGTGCTGCCCCGACGAGGCTCATTTACCTCATCTACGTACTGTTCATCCTACTTTCCTGCTTTCTCCATGTCTGGCTTACAACTCTGCCCTTCTTCTTCCCAGCATCCTCTGTGCCTAGAAATCCTGCCTAGCGATTGGACGTTCAGCTTTTTATTAAACCAATCAGAGCGATACATCTTCACAGTATACAAAAGGATGATTCCACAACAGTAACTTGTTGGCTGTTTCCTCTGGTACATAGTACTAGCATCAGATACTATTATTTGGGGATTCATTGCTTGGTAGTTTGCTCTCTTGTCACTAGAACCAGTGCACCCCGAGGGGTTTTGTCTGCTTGTTCATCAGCATGTCTTGCCTTTAGAATGGTGTCTGGTATCATCAGTAAACATTGTAGGTTTAAACACAGAGGAGAGTGGGTTGGTTGAATGGGGAAGAGCTTCCTTCCCAGATCTCCAAGTTCCAGCTCACATTCTTTCCAGAGACCTGGGAAGTCATTCCTGCTCCATTGNATATGGTGCTCACAGCTGTGTCTTGAACACATAGCTTCTCTTCTCACATTTGAAGAGAACCATTTTGAATGAGGTTCTACAGAACTTTTTTATGAGATGTTATAGAGCAGGAAGAATAAACTAGACACCAAGAGACTAGGATCGACCAAACTTTTGTCCTCTGACACATCGTATGTGTCATTGTGATTCCTGGTGTGTACCTTGTGTGACGTTCGAATATGTCTGGTTACTTTCATGGCTTGAGCTGTATGACAAGCCCCCCGGGTCTCTTGGAGGAAGGCACATTCTGTCAAGCAAATGAGTGAAGAGTGTATTGCTGAGAGCCTTTCTCCTTCCTCTGCTCATCTGCAGCTGTGGACAGAGTAAAGAGGCCATCCCCGGAGTCACAGAGCAGCAACCTCTGGGTCGTGGTTGGCGTGGTCATCCCCGTGCTAGTTGTCACNGTGATTGTCGTCATACTCTACTGGAAGCTGTGCCGCACAGACAAGCTAGATTTTCAGCCTGACACGGTGGCCAACATACAGCAGCGGCAGAAGGTAAGTGCCCATGCCAGTGTCCACACGAGCATCCTCGTGGGGCAGAAACAAGTCCTGGATGCTGAAGGACAAGGGAGGGTCTGGTCTAATGGGGGTCCTCTGTCTTCATGTCTATTTACCATGGCCCCAGATCTCTCTATTAGTAANACATCCCAAGAACAAGACCTGTAAAAACAGATGCAAAGTGAGCCTGGGGTCCGAGAGGCTCAGTAGATCAGTTCATTCTGTGGATGAGTTGTGATCTGTTCACTCTGGCTGTTTTTGAAGAGCAGTGGCCATGCAGGTTCCCTCAGATCTGTGTATCTTTCCTCACACAGAGTCACTAGATGGCTCTTAGTTTCTTTCTGTCCATGTTGGGAACCCGTCTGTGTGAGTGAGTGAGTGAGTGAGTGAGTGAGTGAGTGTGTGTGTGTGTGTGTGTGTGTATGAGTGTGAGAGTGTGAATGTGTGAGTGTGTGTGTGTGTGTGAATGTGAGTGTGTGTGAGTGTGAATGTGTGTGTGAATGTGTGAGTGTGTGTGTGTGTGTGTAAGTGTGTGTGTGTGTAAGTGTGTGGATGTGCGTGTACTCGTGCCTGAGGAGGTCAGAAGAGGATGTTAGATCCTCTGGAGCTGGAATTAGAGGTGCTTGTGAGCCACCCAGTATGGGTGCTAGGAACCAAACTCTGGTCCTCTGGAAGATCAGCAAGTGATCGTAACCATAGAACCATCTCTCCAGTGCCCGTTTAATCATTAAAAATTGGTCATACATGTTTTAAACTTCAGTGCGATGATGGACTTCGATCTTCCAGCATATCCACTTCTGTGTTGTTGCGTTGAGGGTTGTCTGCTGAGAAGGCTCTGGGAGCTTCCTGAAGCAGACAGCACCTTACGTCAGCTGCTGTTCNTCATTTGTTGTTCCTTAGATAAGGACAAAGAAGTCTCAGTCGCAGATTCTCTACGTTTTTTTAATGCACCCTTCCACACTTTCCATGCCCCTGCTGAACTCCCTAGTTGTTTTTTTGGTTTTGTTTATTTGTTTTTTAAGTTGATTCACCTACACCTAATTTGAGAGCAATTGTTTTTAGCTCCCCACTTTTCTTTGCTTCTTTTTAAGCCTTATTTATTATATATATATAAAATATATATAAATTATTATTAGTTGTATATATATACATATATATCCACACGTGCAGTGTTCTGCCTACATGTATGCCTGCACGCCAGAAGAGGGCGCCAGATCTCATTACAGATGGTTGTGAGCCACCATGTGGTTGCTGGGAATTGAACTCAGGACCTCTGGAAGAGCAGCCAGTGCCCTTAACCTCTGAGCCATCTCTCCAGCGCCCCACTTTTCATTTTTCTTTCCAAGCATTCAGTTTTGTAGAAATAGCAATTCTTTTTTATGTGAATATTTTAGGAATTTCTGTGATTTTTGTCATGAGCTTTCATAGCAAAGAAATTGGCTTGGGGTCATCATCTGGCAGCTCACCTGGTGTGAACAAAAACTTTGCCTGCATTCCAGAGAAAGTCTNTTGCTGTAGACATTGACCAGCATGAGTTTCTGCCAGCCTGTTCAGTCTGTCTGTTGTATTTATTAGGACATGCCTACTATGTAAATCTTGGAAGGCTTGCTCTATTCTGAAAGTGATAAGATCAAGCAAATGGCAAAAGAGCAAGAAATCAAAGATTGCCATAGTAACCTTCTGATTTTATTCAGATGGTC
>LZPO01027383.1:56971-73317 GCA_001675575.1 Neotoma lepida | reverse complement strand
GCTGGAGTTACAGATGGTTGTGAACTATATGAGGGTGCTAGGGATTTGAACCCAGGTCCTCTAGAAGAGCAACAAGTATTCTTAAGTGCTGAGCTATCTCTCTAGTCTGAATATTAGTTCTTGGTTGTTTTTGTTTGTTTGTTTGTTTTTTGGTTTTTCGAGACAGGGTTTCTCTGCGTAGCTTTGCACCTTTCCTGGAACTCACTTGGTAGCCCAGGCTAGCCTCGAACTCACGAGATCCGCCTGCCTCTGCCTCCCGAGTGCTGGGATTAAAGGCGTGCACCACCACCGCCCGGCTGAGTTATGATTTTCATTTCATATTGCCATGCGTCTTTTCTTGAGCATCACTCCAGCATTTACTGCTGCCTCTTTTAAATTCACTGAGTTATTTGTTCATTTCTTCTTTAAACTTCTCAAATTTTGGATGAAGCTGACAATTGTTCTTTTAAATTTTGCATCCTGGGATTCATCTAGGTAATTCTCATTGGAGAGTTTGGGTTTGGGGAATACTGTCTTGTCCATTCATATTGCTCATGCTTTGGGGATGTGACTTGGGCACGTGGACAAGGATATACTTTCTTGGTTGTATATCTGATATGTGATTCTAGGCTGCCTCGGGCTGGGCTAATGCAGGACTTGTGTGACCAGAGTTAGGCTTGGGAATGTGGGCAGGCTTGATTCTGGGCAGACTCATTAGGGAAAGTTGGTGCATAAGCTGTATACTCACAGGTAGGCCTGAGCGTGTAGGGGATGGTACAGGCTAGCTTGGAGAACTCACCTAGAGTTAGGCCTAGGTGAGGCGTGGGGATGGCACAGGATGGTGTGGGAGGATGTTCCAGAATAAGCTGGTGGACAAGTTCAATTATATGTATGGGCATGTGCATATGAGTGCAGTTGTCCATGGAGGTCTTAAAAGAGCATTGGACCCCTTGGAGCTGGAGTTACAGGTAGTTAAAAGCCAGTCGACATGGGTGCTGAGAACTGATCTATGTACTCTAAAAAACAGCAAACACATTAAATTGCTATGTTACTATCTCTCTACTCCCTCTACTACTTATAGAGAAAAGATTTCAAGAGTTTCCATTAGTTCCACCTCTGATGAGAGCTTCAGGGTCAGCATGTGCAGAGTGGGGANCACCAGAGGGGGAAGATTATATTAAAAAATGGGAAGTGCAGAAGTCCAGGAAGCTGGAGTCCCACAGTCCCTTCTGAGGTNACATCTCCAACTGACCTCAGGACCTTCCACTAGACCCCACTTCTCAACTTCACCTTAACAATGACCAAGCTCCCAGTCAATAAGCTCTTGGGGGAGACAATGAAATGATGGCAGCTCTATTTCCATTTTGTTGTAGCAGCAAATAAACTGGACAAGGTTCTAGTAGTGTGCTAGAGCCAACTTATGGTGACTAGGGGAAGCTGGCTGTTACATTTTTAAGAAATTCTACAGCTACTTAACATGTTGTCATTCAAAGTTAGCCACGGGTAGTATTTACAACCCCAATGGTTTACACTTTTGGTTTGTTGAGAACCTGCTGTTAAATATTTGGCAGCATACCACTGTAAGGTCCCTACCTCAAGAAATTTACATTGAAATCGGGTAATTTGTAAGTATGNAAGTAATATAATTTATGAGTGCTTTGGAAACAATGTGAGTGAAGAGGTAACAAGCTTTGTAAAACAAATTTTCTCTGGCAAGTGACCTTGAAATTGAGATCTAATGTATAAGTTGACATTTGTGTAAAAGAGAGCAAGCCTTTTAAGTAGGATAACATTGCTACAGGATCATGGGGTGGGACAGAGATTGGTGTGTTCCAGAAATGGAAAATTGCCACAGTGACAGAATATGGCAGAATGTGTCTGCCAAGCATAGGAAGGGCTTAATTTGCTAGATTCTGTGATTAAGATTGTGAAATACTGTTTCTCTGGGCTCTCTGTGGCCTTATTTTGGTGTAGGTGGATATATAAACTTCCTATTAGTTGTAATATATGAATGTCCAGATCATGTCCAATTTAATGAACTTTTGTTGTTGTGTGTGCACACCATATGTACATATAGAGGCCAGAGAAAGATGTCAGGTGTCCTCTATTGTTCTTTGCCTTATTCCTTTGATGCAGTCTCACTGGTAACTTTTCACCAGTTGTTGGCTAGGCTAGCAACTAAGAAGCCCAGTGATGCTCCAATCTCCAGCTCTTCCAGCACTGAGGATACAGGTATGCTTTTTACCTACATACNTATCTAGCTTTTTACGTGGGTTCTGGGGAATCCAAACTCAGGTCCTCATGCTTTTGCAGCAAGTGCTCTTAACCACCAAGCTATCTCCCCAACCCAAACTACTCTTTTTTTGTGCTTTTTATTTATTTATTTATTTTTTATTATTAAAACATTTGATGTACAACTGCAGGAGAGATAATATATAGATAGCTTGAACATAAATAGAGGTACAAATTCTTATCCTAATAGTGAAATGTTTCACTAAAGTATGCAAAACCCAAACTTAACTCTATGCTACAGTCATCCTAGGGTCCTTCCTGCTAGGTAGCCTCCCTGGATCTGTGGGTTGCAGAGTGATTGTCCTTTGGTTTATATCTAGTATCCACCTGTTAGTGAGTGCATACCATGCCAAACTACTTTTATAAACATGCAGCCCAGATTCTAACTATAAATCCCTGGTATGCCCTCTATTGGAATTTCTTCATTGAGGTCTCATGTAGCAAATGCTCTGTGATTTTTTCAAGTGGCAGGCTGGTTGTTCCAACACTACCGAACAGTCTGTCTTTTGCTGAGGAATTAGAAATTTGTCTGCTCGTTTCCAGTTACTTGGTGCATTGCTAACTCACTATTTCAGTCCTGAGCTAGCCTGTTTTTGTTGCCAATCACATTTTCATTACTCTGATGAAAGTGCTGTTTAAAANACCTCCATTTGTTCTTAGATATACACAAGAATTATTTATTTACATTCTGCCTCCTGTGTTTGCCCAAATCCTAAGATTTTTTTTCTTTTTGACTTGGTAACTGGGGATTNAACCCAGGATCTCATATATGCCAGGCAAACACTCTACGATTGATACATGCACAGGCATACATACATATAACCCACCACAAAGATTTTGATGGTTTGTTAAAGGTATTGGTTAGTTTAGAATTACCTTTAAAAAATTCTCTGCCTTCCTAAGAATTAAATTTGTGTGTCCATTTGTTCATTTTCCATTTGTGCTCTTTTACTGGGACTTTTTCTTCAATAGCTCCTGATAGATTCATATTAAGTTCACGAATAGACATTTTATGTTTTCTTGAGATTTAACTTCCATTTTAACTTGTTTGAATACATGTTCATGTGTGTGCACGTGTAAGCAGAAGCACATGCATGTGGTGAGTCGTTCTGTGCTTACGTACCATCACTTTTATGGTTTAAGTTACCAACTATATGCCCATGACTTTTTTTAAGGGGAGGTGTCAGTTTTGCTTTAAATTTTTATTTTTTAATTAAAAAAACCCTTATGTATGGGTGTTTTGCCTGTCTGTATCTATGTTTGTGCACCATGTATGCAGTGTCTGAGGCCAGAAAGAGGCATTGGCTCCCCTGGAACTGGAGTTACAGATGGTTGGGAGCCACCATGTGGTTGCTGGGAATTGAACTCAGGACCTCTGGAAGAGCAGCCTGTGCTCTTAACCTCTGAGATCTCTCTCCAGCTTTAAATTTGTGTGTGCATGGATAGGCCATGATGTATAAGGATGTCAGAGTCCTGTCTCTTATACACATCTAGATGTGTATAAGAGACAGGTCAAACGTAGTCCAGATTGGCCTCAAACGGCCTGTGTAGCAGAGGATGACTTGAAATCCCAACCCTCCTGCTTCTAATCCTAAATGCTAGGATTACAGCTGTGCTGCCATGCTTCAATTCATGACTCCTAAAATTTCATCTCTGCATCTTCTGAGCTCCAGATTCATCTAATTACCTTCTAAGCATTTCCATTTGACTGTCTCAAAAGAATCTTAATTCCAGCATTTCTAATTAAACTTCAGACATTTTTTCCCCCCCCACAAAATCCTTCCCTGAAGCTTTTATCTGTTGCTTCACTATTCAACTGGTGTAAACAAGACACCATAGGCTGTGTGGGAATAAACAGACATTATTTAAGGTTCTNGTCAGAGCTCTCTTCCTGGCTTGTAGGTATCTCTCATCATGGAATATTTGATGTCTCCTCTTTCTGGAAGGGCATTCATCTTGTCATGGTAGAACTCTATTTTATCATTGCAAAACAAAAGATGTACTTTTTATTATATTTTAAATTATATGTATGCACATATATCTGTATTGGGGTATGTGCACATGGGTGCATGTTGTACCTCTCTGGAGCTCCATGGAGCTCTGGGCAGCTGTGAACTGCCTGACATGTGCTGGGAATTGAACTCAGGTTCTCTGCTATTATACCCCCTGCAAGACAGGGTTTCTCTGTATACAGCCCTGGCTATTCTGAAACTTTGTAGACCAGGCTGGCCTTGAACTCACAGAGATTATCTGCTTCTGCCTCCTGAGTGTTGGGATTAAAGGCATGCACCACCACTGACCGGCTAGGTTCTCTCCAAGAGTGGTAAACTAATGTTCTTAACCACTGAGCCATCTCTCCAGCCCCTACAATACAGATAATTTTACAGTATGCCTTTTGATTTTACCATCAAAACTTTTGGGCATATGAACTTCTAGATGTTTATGTAGTCAATGAAACAATTATTTTAACCTATGGTTAAATTATGGTTTTGTCATGTTTAAGTATCTTTCCATCATACTTTTTTAGAGTAGTCCTGGCTATCCTGGAACTCTCTTACGTAGACTAGACTGGCCTCGAACTCATGGAGAGCCCCCTATCTCTGCCTCCCAGGTGCTGGATTAAAAGCATGTACCACAATACCCAGCTACATTCATCTGATTCTTAAGCTTTGATTTCTACTTTATGCTTGAGGCCTGAGGTAAGCTTTCAAAAGCCACAAAAAGATCTGGGATGTAGCTCCACAGTAGAGAGCCTGCCTAGCAGACACAGTCTAACAGCCATGAACCATTAGCGTACTCTCAACTGGTTTACTAAGTCTCTATCATAGTAAAAGTAATTGTGCACAGGTCCTCACTAATGATAGTTTGTGATTCACCACTTATTACTCTACTCTGTAACCTCATGTTTAATACCTGAGGCTAATAACTTCCCTCGGGCTCCCTGACAATTTTCAGGTTTCCTGATTCTTTTTTTCTTACATGTTAATTCTTTCAAATTCATTTTACAAAGCATTTTCTTTTCCAATTTGATTGCAAGTTCCTACTGGGAATTTTTATTTCCATTAGAATTACAAATTACCTTGGTAAGAAATATGTAAGGCTTTAAGAACTAAAACTCGTGTGCTGTTCATTTATGTCTGAGTATGCATTTTTCTATTTTTTTTCATGTTTACATGTTTAATTTTGAGCATAAGGTATATGTAGCCCATGTTCTCAAGGTTGTTATGTATCTAAGGATGGATGACCTACCTAGTGCTAAGATTACAAGTGCATACCACCATGAACTATTTAGCCAGTGCTTGGTACATAGTGGGCTGCCCTAGCCCCTTCATGTTTTATTTATTCTTAAATGTTTTTTCACTGTTAGCTGTGTCTCACAAATTTAATGCTGTATTTCCATTATATTGTTTAGATTTTGAGATTTTTTTTGATAGCTTAGAAATGGAGGTTTTGCTATTGCCTTTATTTATAACTTGATGCCATNTTAGTTAGAAAACAATTATTTCAATTGCTTTAAACCTATTGAAATTCATTGTATTATGGCCAAGGATATGGGGTTTATCCCAGTTGGCATTTGATGAACACTTGAAAAAGGACAGGCTTTCTGCCGATTTAATAGTGTCATGAAGTTGCAATTCCTCTCGTCATTCTATTAAGAAAGGGATAGTGGACTCAGCAGTTAAGAGCTCCTGTTGGTCTTCCAGAGGACCAGAGTTCAGTACCTACCATCCACATCAGGCCTCTCAGAACTGCCTCAAACTCCAGCTCCAAGGGATCGGACACCCCCTCNGGCCTTAATGGACATCTTCGCTCTCATGCACATACGTGCACGCAAGTGGAAAATAAATCTTAGAAAGGGCTACATTAAAGTCTCCAATCATGTGTGAGTTATTTCTCCACTCAGCTGGGTGTTTGAGCTCTTTCACCTTGTATATTAACCGATGACTTGTCTTGATAGACTGGCCCTTTTTTACATAAAGCTCCTTCTTGCCTTTGATTTAGGTTCTGCTTTTTAGTGTTTCTCCTCCCTGATAAGGGTTGAACCCTGGTCCACGTTCATACTAGGTAAATGCTCCCCCACTGAGCTACACCCCCCAGCCCTGCCTTTTAGTTTTTAGGGGTTTTTGTGCTGATTATACCTACGGCCTCCCACAGGCTAGACAAGCTATGTCCTTAGTTTTTGTAACTATCTTTTAGAAGTAGATCTCTCTTTCCTTTTGGCTTAGTCAATTTGNAGTGAACTCTGGAACTATGCATTTTAACTTTAATGATGCTGNCTGTACTCAGGGCTCACACATGCTAAGCATGGGCTCTTCTAACACTGAACTACATCCCTAGGTCCCCAGATGATTTCTATAATCCANTAACTCCATAGACTTCTTGCTTACAAATAACAGAAAATTACTTAGGCTAGTTAAGTTTGTGTAAGAAATGTGCTGTGACAGCTATACACTGGATTGCTACGAAGAAGAGCCCTGCATCTTTCTAGGAAAGCAAGGACTAGTCCGTTGTTCTCTGNCNCTGGCTAGAATAGTTATGTGATTTAAACTCAACACTTCAGGGTCTTATCTAACTCAGTACTTTGAAANAGGTGCAATAAATAAATGAATAAATAAATAAAGGTAGGGATAATTAGAATCCGCTCTGGCAGTGGTGAGAATTATGACGTGTAGTAACCAAAGTGGTAGATTCCAGACATGTACTGTTGTGTGGTGATCTCATCACACATTGTGCGGGCTACCTAGTCTCTTGGTTTCTGTTCCTTTTCTGTTTCCCCAGCTCCTTTTCTGTTTCCCCAGCGTCCTGCTTCAGAAAATTTTACACTGGTGATCACCAAATCAAAGAGCTGAGAGCTAGGTGACTAGCATTTGGAGGCAGAGAAGAACTGAGTTCGAGGCCAGCCTGTGCTACATGAGACCCTGCCACTCCCAAGCCCTAGAAAGCACCCCCTAAAACCCAGANCCTTCCCAAATCATATTATCTATCATTTGCTAGGTCAACTCCGAGTAATTAGAGATGTTATTATGTTGGGTTCTGTTTACATATGTGGGGTTATTTGCTTATCTGTAAAATGACAGGGTTGGACTAGACTAGGTAATCTCCAAATCTTTCTAAATTGTATAGAGTCTGATTCTAACCGGCCTTCTTGTTCCTTTTTCACTATATAGGCAACTATCCTGTTAAAATTAGCTGATAGTTATCAAGTTCTTGACTATCTGCCAACTTTGGGCACTACCCTGGAGAAACGGGTGCATGGAGTCTTTAGTTATCAGTAGCAAAGTGAAAAGATCCAGCCAAAAGATGTATGTAGACAGAAAGTCTTTCTTATATGGAAAAAAAAGACACCAAACAGTAAGTTTTGACAGTCGGCTGGGTGTGGTGGCATACACCTTTAATCCTAGCATTTGAGACGTGGGGGCAAGCAGATCTGAGTTTGAGGCCAGCCTGGTCTACAGAGTGAGTTACAGGACAGCCAGGGCTACAGAGAAACCCTGTCTCGAACAACAACAAAAAAAGAAAGTTCTGACAGTCTCACAAAATACCGCGAATAAGGATAAGATGAATTAGCAATCTTGTGAAAAGAAATGTTCTGTTTTGTCCTGACAGAAGTGGAGGAGGGAGTGAACACTGTAGAAAGTGTATCAGAGTGAGGTGGTTAGGAGTTGAGTAGGCTGAATTAGCATGAGAGGCTGGGAGAACAAGAAGCTCTCCGGTTTTTGCCAGATGTAGGTAGGTGCAACGAGATGGAAGTTGTCCAGTGTGAATTAATGCCAGCCACTCAAGATGTCTATACTAGCTTGGTCTAATCAAACCAATGTTCCAAAAGCACAACGTACAGAACCGGCTACAAATGACCATTTGTATATGTATTGGGTAATGCAAAACTTTTGATATAAAGTAATGAAGTGATTGGGGCATGGTGAATTAAGTCATTCTGTTTTGANCTACAGGTCCTAATGAGTGCCTCATTCCTGGGAGCCCTATGTCTTTTCTCATCTGTCTGTGTTGTGTGCGCCATTTCTGCATTTACTCTCCCCATTGAGACCAAAGGACGTGCCTTGCAGGTAAGTGACTCAGGAAGCTNTTTTTCTTACAATTAACCACTTAAAAACTATTTTTAATTATGTGTATGCATGTTTTGAGCAGCAATAAAGGTGAAGTTAACTAAGAATTCACTTCATCTATTTCCATGTAAAAGCTAGTTTAACAAACAGGGGGCTTGGATGAGAGAATAGCTTCCTTTCCCCAATACCCACAGTGAGTGGTAAAAGCTTCNGTGTAGCTTCCCTGGGCCAGCTGTGTAGGGTGCAGCTTTGGGAGGCCTTACTTCAGACATCATGTTCTAGTGGTTTCCTCATCTAGAAACAGGCTGAATATGACACCTACAGCCTGTGATCTCCATCTGCCACAAGTAAATTGACCTCCAGTTCCATTGCATCTGGAGTAATTCCAGAGCTGCATTAAGCTCATCTACCTAAAATGCAGCCTGGCTGAGNAAACATCTTACCAGATCACCATGGCACTGACTAGGGAAGGGACCCATTCATAGGGCCTGATGGCCCCCAATGGCTTCACCTCCACAAACTAATGAGTTCAGATGCAAAGGACTGGCTTTTTTCCCTTCAAATTTTCCTTTCTCATCTTTCATGACTGGCCTACTTAACATTNAAGATTATGAAGGCAGGCAATATTTTGGCCTATGAAATGAAATGGCCCTGAGCTGTGTTTAGGCTCCGTATTTCCCTGGAGGCTGTGGATGAAGTCAGGGCACCGGCTCTTTAACATACCTCTCTGCTCAAGTCCCTGAGAACTTGGGACTGTGGCTGTAGAATATTATTTTAAGATGTGNTACATTGTTTATGTTGTGGAACAATTGTTTAATGATGCAAAAATGTNTTGCATTCTTTTANGTTGCATTTGTTTAACTCTGTGAAGCTGTGTTACTGTGCCTGTCTAAAAAACCTGATGGTCTAATAAAGAGCCAATAGCAGGCAGGAGAGAGGATAAGTGGGGCTGGCAGACACAGAGGATAAAGAGGAGAAATCTGGGAGGAAGGGAAGAAAGAGCAAGAAAACAAGAAGAGGATGCCAGGGGCCAGCCACCCAGACAGCCACAGAATAAGAGTGAAAGTAAGATATACAGAAGAGAAAGGTAAAAGCCCAGAGGCAAAAGGTAGATGGGATAATTTAAAGTTAAGAAAAGCTGGCTAGCAACAAGCCAAGGTAAGGGCATTTATAATTAAGAATAATCCTCCGTGTGTGATTTATTTGGGAGCTGGGTGGTACCCCCCACCCCTTTAAAAGAGCAAAAACAAACTACAGTAGCTTCCAGTATGGAGCACAGAGACCAACCTAGATCTGGCTATCACTGAGAAAGGAGTCAGGTACATGAAAGGAGGGGGCTTTTCTACCTTACAGCAAAATGTTAATAGAAATATTCTGCAGTTGCTCCATCACTGAATGCTTAAGTCAGACAAGATGACTCATGTGTTCCCTTTCAGTATTACAAAGGATCACCACACCCTTTTTACTAGGGCACAAGTTGGGCAAATTTTTACACCAATATAAAAAACACCAAGTATTATGCTAATTTTCCATTCCCTACATTTGTGGTGACTTTCNTGCCTCAGCCTTCCANGGGCTGGGGTTATNAGGTATGAGCTACCACAACTGGCTCACAATTTAAAAGGTAGTTTTACAAATAAGAATGAAGAAATCCAACAGATCATTTAATGTGCCCTACGGATTTGCAACTCACTACAAAGCCAGTCCTTTTCCCGTTGCTGGGGCGTGATCGAAGAACTCAGCATTGGGACATTGAA
Organism: Neotoma lepida; assembly: GCA_001675575.1. Taxonomy (NCBI): domain Eukaryota; kingdom Metazoa; phylum Chordata; class Mammalia; order Rodentia; family Cricetidae; genus Neotoma; species Neotoma lepida. The sequence continues at coordinate 63,224 of LZPO01027383.1, read as the reverse complement.
GAATGTTAACATGTTGGTGCAATATATACATATGAACACACCCTGGCCACTGGTGGCATGTCTTCAGGGTAATTAAACTCACACACACACATACCTACCCACCTCACTGCTGTGATCATATGCACATCTTTTCAAAAACAAGAAAACAGCATAGCAGTCATCTGACTGGATAAACCAACTTACTCACTAGCTTAAAGGTAGTGTTGAGTCAATAAATTTAAAAAATTCAATCATTAAAGAATATGTTTGTGGTGCCAGACATGGTGATACACGCCTTTAATCCCAGCACTCAGGAGGCAGAGGCAGGTGATGTGAGTTCAAGGCCAGCCAAGATGACATAAGAAAGATCCTGCCTCAATAACAAAAACCAAAAAAATAAACAGAATGTGTTTATGGTGTAAATTTCTTTAGATCATGTCTGTATAACAGCACCAACTTTAAATTATAAAGGTAGCATTGCCATTTCATAAACAAGGGTAAATGATGGATCTTAATTCCTTGTAAATTGTATTAAGAACAAAGACTTACAAACTCATTTTTTTTTCTTTTTTCTCCCACAGCAAATTAAATGAGGACCTGCAATACTATGGTTACCAGAGGAAATATATTTGATCTTCACTGTTAATTTTTTAATGGTTTTATTTCTGTATGTGGTAATTAGAAAACAAGTGTATTTTAAGACAACGAAGGCACACACAAAAATGTAGGGGGGGGTCTCTTAGGAATCAACATATGCAAGTCTCTTACAGGATATACTTTGCCACGTGGTAGTGCATGCCTCAAGTCCCAGCATATGGGATGTCGAGGGGGCAGGAGAATCAGGAGTTCAANGTCATCCTCAGCTTCAAATCAAGTTTGAGGCCAGCCTGGGTATCTAAAATGAAACAAAAATCTCCACAACCACCAGACCACTTAACGCCCACTCCCCAAACAAACCAATAACCCCTGAGATTGAATGGGAATGGAGTAGGTGGTAGGTGGAGAACATAGCTTCTCTTCCTTGGCATCAACAACTACTTAACCTTAGACAACACTTGGTACTGCTCCATGTGGTCTATGGCTGAAGGACAGAGATTCTGGAGTTAAGGCAAGAAACTAGGCTGGTATCGCTGAACTTAAATTATGGCCTCGGTATCTTAAAAAAGAACTACTACTTTATTCTATATGTAACTACCAAGAAGCTGTGAATAAAGTTAATTTTTTTCAATTTTCTAATCTTAGGAGGGAATCACTGATTCTCATGATGCATGTGCAACTTTCCTGTAACACATGACTACTCACATACTGTTTGTGAGCGTTGCTTATGCACACCAAGTTCTAGTGGGAAAGGCATGCTTCGGAAAGAAAACATCTCTTANTGCTGTTCGGGCTAACTGTGGAAGCCCACCCACTATAGTTTCAGACCACCAGGCTGGCTGAGGATTCCCCCATTAACAGTGGAGAAGACTGCAGCTGCAACCACAATGAAACGCTGTGTTAGCACACTGCATCCAAGAGGCTTAGGGAGAAACAATCCCTATTNAAACAGTTTATGGATGGCTTAAAATTAGAGTTTCTTANGAACTCAGTAGTTTAGAGGATTGGTTCCAGGACTCCTGGTGGAGACCAAATAGCCCATCCTATATAGAATGGTACAGTATGCATATCCCCTTCCTTANACTTGTCATCTCCAGATTGTATCTATTATTACAGCAATGACATGTATGAAATAATGACAAAGATGCCTGTATATTTAGGATGAACATTTCTTTTTGGTTTCTTGAGACATGTTTTTTCTGTGTAGCCCTGGCTGTCCTGGAACTTGCTCTGTAGAACAGCTGGCCTCAAACTCACAGAAGTCCATCTGCCTCTGCCTCCTAAGTGGCTGGGATTAAAGGCGTGCGCCACCACCGCCCAGCAAACACACTTTTTTCCCCCCTAAATATTTATCTGACTGGTTGAATCCTGGATTTTAAACCCATGGATAAGCCAGGCACGGTGATGCACACCTTTAATCCCACCACTTGGCAGGCAAAGGCAAGTGGATCTCAGTGTTCAAGGCCAGCCTAGTCTANATACAGAGTTCCAGGACAACCAGGGCTACATGCTACATAGAGAGATTCCATCTCAAAAAAGCAAACCAAAGCAAAACAACAACAACAACAAAAAAAACACATGAATTTGAAAGACCAACTAACTGTATTATAGGCTTTTCAAGCTATACACACGAGCCTAAAACATTTCTAACTTCAAACTATATGAAAAGCTCATGTGATTAATNTAACAGGCAAACAATCACTTTANAGCCTAGTTTTTATTTCAGGCCCAATCTATTCAATGTNAAACTATGTTGGCTACACTTGCAGGGGCAAGACAAGCAACCTACTCTAAGTCATAACTGAAAATCACAAAGCTGAAGTTGGAAGACACTTATTTAAANGCTAGCAGTGATGGAAAATCATTCAAGGTCAAAGACCCAGCACGCTCTTAAGATTTCACAATTCTCAGTGTTTGTGGGACACTCAGGCTTAAAAAACTTCACAGTGCTGCCTAGCACTGTCTAGCACTCAGGCTTCTGAGACAACAGCAAATCAAGCCTATAGCAAGCTATTAACATAATTTTAATAGAATCCTGATAACTAGCTTGGTAATGCAGCTTTTCTACAACACAAACTGCAAGTTGTTTGTGAAGAAGGTTGTTTAGCACACTTAGTCATTAGTAGAAATGAATTCCAAGTCCTTTTCTTGTAAGAACTCATTGGGCTTTAGATCCCTAAAGACGGAGTCATTATTGGCTGAGGTACTAAATAATAATAAAAAGTATAGTAGAAATAGTATGTCAGGATCTAATAGTTTTGCACATGGAATTTGACCTAAGACTCTTTAGCAATAGGTAATTACTTTCTGAAATATGATGCTAAATTTTATTTTGGAATTTCTTAATATACAGGTGATTAGTGTACTGTTAAAAGAGACTGGATTAGATAACTATTGATACGAGACTACATTTTCTGGCTCACTTGTTTTGGGATTAAGGCATAAGAACACAGGCCAAGAATCTGTTCCCACACTTCCTGCTAAATGGTGGGGGATGATAAAACCACCCTTCTTTCATGCCACATTAGAGAATGTGCAAAGACAGAATTCTGTTAATATTACAAACTACCAAGGAAGGAATTTCTAGGATTCAAATTACATCTACTTATTCTATTTAAATCAAATTGATTAAGTGGGGCTGGAGAGTGGTTAAGAACACTGACTGCTTTTCTAGAGGACCCAGGTTCAATTCCCAGCACATACGTGGTGGTTCACAATGTCCGTACCTCATATTATGAAACAGAGACAGATGCAGGCAAGACACCAATATATACAAAATAAATAAAAAGTCCAGTGGTGACTTTTAAAATGTTATTTCTGAGTATCACACTTTCCACAATTTTAAGATAAAATTAATATAAGCAAAGTTTTAAGACGTAAGTCCATGCCCTGTGCTGCCTTCTTCCCCCAGTGGATTTTCATGACAAAACTTCCTTCCGGACTACGAATTTGACTTTCTGTATGTTGGAGTGGCTTTCTTAACACCATCATTAGTATACCCTTAAAGAGACTGGGTTAGGCAACCAGTACCAACCACTGTTAAAATCTACTTCCAAGGAAGAAAATACTACAGTGTATTTTTCTTCCCTANTTGTCATTTTTTTTTATTGGTTTATCTTTTTAAGGTCAAAGAAATACATTTTAGAATTAAAAAGTTTTCCTGTTATTTATGGACCATACCACATCCCTAAGGGCAACAATGCTACAGCTGCAAGAATAGATGAGGGCTAAGATTAAAGGGCTCAAACTAGGTAAAATACTACTAAAATGTGCTTTTCATTAAGTTTTCCATTATAAAAGTCTCTGCTGTGGTAAAATATTCACAGTAAAAAAAAACCCTACTAGTTAATTTTTATTAAATTCAAAGCGCCAATCCCTGAAGAAACAAAAACCAAGATCTACAATTCCTGTTACCTCAGAGGTTCCTCACATCTTGCAAAACCTCCATGGAGAAGCCTGTGACCTGACCCTCGCAGGAACACCTGTATGGGAATTATGACAGAATTTCTACCCAAGGCAAAATAAATGTAAAATTATCAGTTATTAGTTTACATGGAACTATAAAATACTTTAAATGTATTTTATGTGGCATGGTTGATTGAAAAAAATACAGTAGTTGAAATCAGGGTCACGTCCACAATTTTAATGACCGACCAGCTCACTCTATTCCCTTCANTCATATGGACTTTAGATAAACAGAAAATGAATACAGCTTTCTTTTTACAACACTTTCAATTGAAGACTCACATTAGTCTGGATCAGGCCTCAGCAAAAGGAGAGCCTCCTTTACATGTTAAACAATATAAAAATGTACACAGTGGTATGGTAATAGCAATGAACTGCAAATGTACCTTTTAAATGAGGAACTGGCAGTGTATTCACCAGTCTGACTGGGGCTGGCCTTTCTGACAGTGTTCTCAAGTCATATACTTCTGCACCTACACTGTGTGGCAACCAAGCAGGAAGCCCATTCTTTAGCTTAGAAAAGCAAANCTACTGTGGTGGAAGTTATTTCATTCTTCCCACTTCTCTATCAAGAAAAGAAGCAGGTCTGGGAATAAGTACAAAGGGGACCACACTGTCAGACGCTGATGGAAAGGTGTCGTCTGCCTTTACTACTACTCAGTCCATTTATGCTTCTGCCTTGGTCATGCGAGTTGCTGTCTGAGTTTCCCTACTGCCAGAGAGATCAGGTGCTTGGCACACGGGAAAGCTTTGAGTTGGAGTTAAGTAAAAGTAAATCCTACCCCCAGAGCGGTCTCTGTATCTATAAACCTCTGCCATTANGGTCACATTCAGCAAGAGCAGTGTGTNTGTGGCAGGAGAACTTTGATCCAGGGCTCTCAGAGGTAAACGCTGGAATAAGTTTAGATCAAGACTGTTTAATCGTAATGAACATTTTATTTTCTTATCAATGTGGGGTAGAGTTTGACTGTTTTGCTATTAGACTTTATGACCATTTAGCTTGGATCCACNTGAACACATTGTTACTTGTCAATGATTATGTCATGAGACTTAGAGCTCATGACAACAGTGTTACTTATAGAAAAAACTCAAGACATTTACTTTTAATAATATATTATGTATCATTACATAAAACATGGTTCTGAACTGTCTTTGATTCAGCAAAAACTGGTAATGATGAAATGTAACATGATTTAGAAAGGATACTATGGCATAGACTATAATAGTGACTGTCTGGGGTATATTAGTAGACATTCTGGCTGAAATACATAAAAATTATGTTTACCTTATTGAAGCCCTGCCTCCCCCTTAGTGGTAATTCTCAAAATAATTTACATAAGTACTGCTTTAACTCAAGTGACAAGTATGGAAGACAATCTATCAGAGAACAGTATTCTAAGATAGCAAAAAGAAACGTATTGCCCAAAGTTCCACAGCTGGGGCTGGAGAGATGGCTCAGTGGNTAAGAGCATATAGTGCTCTTGCAGAGGACCCAGGTTTGGTTCCCAGCACCCGTATGGTGGCTGACAATCCTCTGTAACTCCAGTTCCAGGGTATACAATGCCGTTTTTTAGCCTAGGTGGGTGGGCACCAGGCACATACATGGTGCACATACATATATGGAGGCAAACGTGCATACATGTGAAATAAAAATAAATAAATCTTTAAAATATTTTAAAAAAAAAGGTTCCACAGCTGCTGCACTCAAAATGCTGGATTCAACCACACAAGTTTAAGGTATGCATATTATCCACTTCCCCCAAATAACAAAACAAAACAAAACAACCCAAAGCCGAGGGCATGGTGGCACACTACTTTAATCCCTGCACCAGGGAGGTAGAGGTAGAAGGACCAGAGTTCAAGGCCAGACTGAACTGAACTCCACTTCCCCAAGGGTCTATATATTGTCAAAGTTTGTTCAGACTGTGTTTGCAGAACAAATGTCAGCTGCACATTCAAATCAACACAACAAACATCACCATATAACACACTGTTTAGAAAACTAATTAAGACTGTTACAATACATAACTGGATTATAGATTGTTTACTTAGAGAATGGGAAACTATTGCTAATAAGGTATGCACACAACATTCTCCAGCTAGCAATCTTAGAAATGTGGACAGAAATCATCTTTCCCCCACCCTGGCCAGGGTCTCACACAGCATCGTCTGGCCCCACCCTGGCCAGGGTCTCACACAGCATCGTCTGGCC
>LZPO01027383.1:36823-49462 GCA_001675575.1 Neotoma lepida | reverse complement strand
AAAAAGAAAAAAACCAAACTTTAGGTGGATAGTCAGTCAAGTGAGGAATGTAAGGAAGCTAGATGTGCTGATGCACACTTATAGTCCCAGCAGTATAGATGTGGAGAATGGTGGCACCTTAGGGCTCGCCCAGGCGCAATGAGCGATTATGTTTAAAAAACAAATTCACCTAAGGCTATCTTCTAGCACTACCCTCTTCCCAACCCAAAGCCCAGCTCTATCTACAAAGGANACACAGTTCATTCTGTTCAAGTATAGTATTTTAAACTTCTACCTCATTAAGTTTTCTTGTGTTTAATTAAGAAGCTACAGTTCTATGTAAGCAAAAGGACCTGGATTTGGATCCCTAGCACCCAAGTAAAAAAGCCAGGCATGGTGACATCCAGCTGTAACTCTCTAGTGTGAGAGAGGAGGGAGAGACAAGTGAATTTCAGGTGCTTGCTGGCTAACCAGTCTAGCCCCNTGAGCTTCAAGTTCAGTGACAGGCCTTGTCTCAAAATAAAAAGTGGAACGTAAAAAAAGGAAGATATGTTAGGTCAACCTCTGGCCTCCATGTGTAGAGGCATGGGTTAGAGCCCACACACGAGTGTACACACACACACACACACACACACACACACACACACACAGCTTGCTATTGACTATTTAAAATTTGTATTCTGTGTGTAGAAGGAAAAAGGGAGAGAGAGACTTGAAGAAGAAAGAATTCAGTATAAAAATCAACGTGTGTAACAAAAACCATCCTAATACGCTAGTGTGGAAACGCTCAAAAACTTACCCTTTTATCTATTGGTGTTAATTTAGTAAGGCCTTCAGTTTTCCTTTTATCTGAGTTGTGACTGGGAGCATCACAATCATATTCAACTTCTGGCTTAGATAAGTCTCGGCAGAAAGTACAAATCCATTCTCCACTGTTGGGATAACGTACCTTTGAGTTCTGAGTATATCAGGTCTCTCTCCCCACCCCTTCCCACCACCTGCAGGCCATCTATGACGCGTTTCTTTGGCAGGTTTTATTCTCTGCCTATTTATCACTTANTACTAGGTACCAAGCAGTATGGAGAAGAAATGGCAGCAGTTTGATAATATTAAATCTGACTAAACATCACACTCCCCTCTTATCTCCTCCACGCTTAGTTATAGGTGTACGCCACCAAGGCCAGCTAGGGCCTATTATTATTTATTACAACAGATGAGCTTTCTGAGAAGCACAAAGACTAGGAAGCAGCGAACAGGAAACTGTAGGTGAGTGTTAGGGACTTAGAAGTATGTAATTTAATCTTTATAAAGATTTTGTGTTATTAACAATTGTCAAAACTTTTAAACAATTGTTACATTGAAAAACTCTTCCTCCCACCTTTCCCTCTTCTTCTCTTTCTCTCTTCACTCTCTCCTTCCACTTCCACGTCATTATTTCCAGCTACATCCATTTTCCTCTATTTCCTCTTTCTACTTCTTGCAGCAGTGGGGAACAGCACCCTGGGCCAGGTGTATGCTAGCCAAGAAGCTCTAGCACTATGCCACACTTCCAACTGCGTGCTTTATACTTTAGAGACAAGTGCCGTTTTACCTTGGGAAATTTGTCAGTGTGGGCACGTGACAAGTAAGGTGGAATACTTTAGGACACTTTTCACAGCAAAGGAGTTCCCCTCCATTTTGACAAACTGCACACCAGTCTTCATTGGGATCATCCTCCTTCCTTGTCTCTCCGACATGCACGGGGGACTTCTGGGAGGCATCCAGCCACTCAGGCTTTCCATTTGAGGAATTTTCCTGATGAAGTCCAGGTTGATCTCCTGTGCTATCAGGAGCATCAGATCTTAACACAGCTTCCTCAGAAGCAGAGCTCTGATTACTGTTTAAGAGGAGGGAAGTAAGTATGCTTCTTGGATAGTTAGTCTGCAACCAAAGAGAGAACATTATTTATGTATGTATGCATGTTTTGAAAGTGATCTTTTAATCTCCTGATGGCTACAATAATTAAAGACTAAGTAGGCAGTGTGGAAGTCAATCACATGAACTGTAAAGATGGTTTACTATAGCTAATTCAAATTACACTTCAGATACTGTGCTGGCTAGTTTTATGTCAACTTGACAAGCTGGAATCATCTGAGAGGAGGGACCCTCAATTTAGAAAATGCTTCCATAAGATCGGGTTGTAGGCTAGCCTGCAGCATTTTCTTAACAGTCATTGATGGGGAGGGTCCAGCCCATTATGGAGCAATGCCATCCCTTGGCTGGTTGTCCTGGGTTCTGTTACAAAGCAGGCTCAACAAGCTGGTAAGCAGCACCCCTCCACTGCCTCTGCACCAGCTCCTTCCTCCAGATTTCTGACCCGTTTTGAGTTCCTGTCCANATATCCTTTATGAACTGTGAAGTGGAAGAATAAACTAAGTAAACCCTTTCCTCCCCAAGTTGCTTTTGGTCATGGTGTTTCATCACAGCAATAGAAACCTTAACTAATACAGACACAAATATTATTCTGCTAAGATGAATCTAAATTCTGTGTTTGATCCTAGGATGGTGAAAATTCCTATCAAAAACGGAATCTTTTGTCTCCTTTAAATTTTGTTTCTGAAATTTGAAAATAACAAATGTGGATATAATTAAAAATAGACATTCTTTGGGGGTAATTTCCAAATTTAATTTGTTCCAGGACAACAAGTTGGCTTAGTGGGAAAAGGTTATCAGATAACCTGAGTTCAATCCTTGGAACCTTCATAGTAAGAAAGACTCTATTCCAGAAAGCTGTCCTGACTTCCACATGCCCCNGACCCCTGCCACACACTAAAAATAAAATGTCATTTAAAATGGTTTTAGNTGGGTGTCTAGAGAGCTGGCTCGGTGGAGAACCCAGGTTCAGTTCCCACTATGCACATGGTGGCGCACAGTCACCTGTAAGTCCAGTCCACACCTTGTATGGACCTGTACAGATATCAGACACACAGGTGGTGGACAGACATGCAGGCAAGACATTCACACAAACAAATTAAATAAATAAATCTAATCTAAAAAATGTAGCTTGTTCTACTGTCTTCGTCTTTCCTTCCTTTCTTCTTCCTCTTCTTTTTCTAAACGTAATGTTGAAATTCTGCCTCAGCCTCTGAATAGCTGGAATTATAAGCACACACCACTGTGCCCAGTTTATCTCCAGTATTACAGTAAATTTCTCCCAGTTTGCTTACTTCTCTTGGTACCCATCACTATGCCAGTCCCCATGGGGCTGGAAGAGCCCTTTGACTACTGCCCATATGGTTTTTCCCCCTTTACAAATGCCTATGGAGCTTCTGTTCTCACACTACAGTCTACTTTGTGGGTGCTGTATCAGGACTACCCCTTTCTTGTCTCTTAAATGGGAACAGTACTGTAAGGTAAACACTGATGTAATTACATTTTGGGTTCTAGATTCTTCATCTGACTCTTGTTTTACTATAACAACAGGAAAATCATAATTTTCAGGTGGTCCACTGTTTTCTTGTTTTATTCGGATTGGTTCCAACATGACTACTGGGACTTTGTGTGTAGAATCAGCTCCTGCTGGTTTGCTGGAAGAGCCAGAGCTGTGAGGGAGAAAGGAGAAGAGGGACACAAAATTAGACAACCTAAAAAGTAGCCCACTGAAGAACACTGTGGGATAATGTAACTTCACAATAATAACCGTATTTTATGTCAGCAGTGAATGATGTTAAAGTACAACTGTGGAATCAACACAAATTTCCTTGATGACAGAAAGGCCTACAGACTAAGCTTTCAAATAGATTTACTATGTTATCTGAAAAGAGAAGTAAAACCTGACTCAAGTATTCTTAGGCTCTCTAACTGCTCAACTAGATCTGGGGTCTTAGAACTAATATCTTTTAAGTCTTTCCCAATTCCCTGTCTAGTCACAAGAAGTCTAAGGACAACAAGAACNCCAGGCCTTCATGTACACTAGGATATCATTTGTTGTTGGTTGCTCCTTAAAGGGAGTAGCAGGACAGAAACCTTGCACCATTAGCCAGTCTGGTCTTATGGGACTACAGGGGTCCTCCCAGAGAACGCTGCTTTCAGATGATAACAAAAACGGGGTTTACCTCTAGAAGTAACTTTCAAACACAGTGAGAGCAGAATTAAATAACAACTTAAAGAAGGAGCTTAATTGTAAAGAATTTCTTTTAAAGTAAAACCAATGTTTGATCATTCTAACAGTCATAGAACACTGAAGGAAAGATTGCTTCTGCACTCAGAGACAGAGGCATGAGCATCGTCACAAGAGGCCCGCCCCATCTACATCAGTGAGTTCCTGACCATGAGATAGCCTGTCTCAAAACAAAACAGCAACANCAACAACAACAAAACCCAATAAGGAAAATATTGCTTTGTTTTCCTAAATGTGTCTACATATTACTATATTATACTTTTGTCTTTGCTAGCATTCAAATACTATCTTATTTTTAGCATTTAGACAAATACTTCCTATCTTTAAAGATTAAATAAAGTTGTACTAGTTTCACCACTCTATTGTATTAAAATATTAGTCAAAAATTAACAGTAAAAAAGATATACCAAGTATCAAAACACNGACAACTGCAAGATATTTATTTATGCAGTTAGTTGGCTCTTCATGTCCATGTCCTTCACCTTATGGGAGGGAATGTGCCTGTAACTGAACACGTAAAGACTATTTGGGAGGTGGGGTGGGTGTCATTATTCTCTAGACAATGAAATATAACAAGTTTTACAAAACAATCACATTGTATTGGCATCATCAATAACTAAGAGATGATTTAAAGCATACACAAAGTTTTTGTGCAGGTCACATACAAATACTGTACCACCTAAAAAACTTGAGCATCTGCAGGTTTTGGTATACTCAGATGGGTCCTGGAACCAATTCTCTGTGGATACTGAGGAAAGACTATACCAGTAAATATGATTAAATCTATTTACCTTCCTCGGCTCCCAACGCTGGAGGCACTAGGTGAACGCATTGGGGGATGGACACTAGTCATAGTAACAGGTCCTGAAGAGAAGGAAATAAATAGACATATATAGGTGAATTAAAAATTATGCATTCAGGTTTGTTGAAAGTGTTTACTTAAATTATACCAAAACCAGGAACATCCAATAAAAGTCTATGAAACAATAAGCATATCTTTAATATTTTGTTACACCAAAAGCTTATAGTCATGGTACTATTGACTTCTGGGTAGTATAAGGTCTGAGCATCACTGGATATCTCCATACTCCCAACCTAAAGTACTAGTAAAACATTTATTTCCATCAAGTCTTTCTTGCAGTAGAGCAGAGGATTCCAGTGCCAGTGAGAACTACAGAAGACAAAGGGGCTGATATATAAGGTGGTCAAGGGGACCGCAGAATGGCTTAGAGGTTTAGGGTACTTGTTAGCAAGCCTGACAACTTGAGCTCAATCCCTGGAACCAAATGGGAGAAGTGCAAGATTCTGAGGTGAAGCAATTAAAAAAAAAAGAGGTTCTGAATTGCTGTCATAAAAAAGGGTCTATGCTCAGGCTGCTGAGATGTCTCAGGAGGTAAAATTACTTGCTGCCAAGCCTAATGACCTAAGCTAGATCCCCAGGACCCACACACGATGGAAGGAGAGAATAGATTCCCATAAACTGTCTTCTGACCTCCATGTGAATGCTGTGGCACTTACATACACGTGCACACACACAAGAAAGGATGTATAATATTAAGTAAAATCTATACTCTGGAGGCAGTATAGGTTATATGGTAATCTGTCCAGGGTCTAAATGTTAGTCTTAGGATTATTGCCATAATGCCTTCAGAAATATTTTGTCAAGTTATACTACTATCAGTACATATGAAAGTACCTGACAACATTTTCATCAATGGTATTGTCACAATTCAAATCTTGGCTAATTCAGTAGTTAGAAACCAAATGCTGTTTAGACTCTTCTCATGATGACTGGAGAGAGGAAATATTTTTGTTTAGTCGGTTTTGTTGGATGCCTTTACCGTGTAGGGACTACCTATTTATGTGTCTTTCAGCAGCACCAACACATCCTAATTTATGCATANGCATTTGTCCTTTATTTGATTGTAAATCCATGTTTAAAGTAAGAATCTCCACTTAAATTTTGTAACCACCTTATTTTTTGGTAACATTGCAAAAAAATTAAGTTCACTCCTTTCTATTATTCCACGTAGATGCTGTTGTATGGCTAATTTCCTCAGAACTAAAATAGTCTCTCCTCCAGTGAACAGGGAGGCTCCTAAGACTCTNGAAGATGCGGACAAATAAGAAGCTAATGAAACTTTTCAAACTTCGGGAAGCTCAAGAAGTTAAGATTCAGAAAGTTAGAACATTTATGTAGGCAAGTGCTGGGACAGAAGAGATTCTTTGGTGGAGGGGGCGGGCCTGCAAACTATGCAGATGGCTCCCAGGACCCGGCTTTGTTGAGTTATCAACCACCCTGGGTAGGGTATAGTGAGCTCACTAGTTCACCAGGCTAGACTTGAATGCAATTCTTTCTTTGGCTTGTCACCAGCACATTATCTGGATGTATTTGTTCATGTCTCCTCAGGAAGTCACACAAGAGTTACCTGCTATGTCAAGTCTCCAGGAGTAATATCTAGAGTGTTTCTTGGAGGAAACAAGTAGGTATATAAAATATAACTATTACTACTACTACTACTACTACTATTATTATTATTATTATGTTTTTCNAGACAGGGTTTCTTTGTGTAGTCTTGGCTGTCCTGGAACTTGCTCTGTAGACCAGACTGACCTCAAACTCACAGAGATCCACCTGCCTCTGCCTCCCAAGTACTGGGATTAAAGTGTGAGCCACCACCACCTAGCTTATACAGTATTATTTTTAGAACATTTACTTTTATGTGAATTGAGTGTTCTGCCTGCATGTACGTAAGTATACCACATGCATGCAATGCTCGGGGAGGCCAGCACCGAAGTTACAGTATAAGGCAGTTGTAAGCCACCGTGTGGGTGCTGAGAACCCTGGTCTGCTGCAGGAACAGGAAGGGCTCTTAACCACTGAGCCATCTCTCAACCTCCTTATATTAAGCCATTATTAAACACAACTAAACAATGAACAAACAAACCACCAAAGACTGTTCTCTTCTTGTGTATTTTAGTTAATAAAATTTGACTCTAGACAAATTACATTCTAGAAGAGACCACATCACAGGCAACTGTATTTATTAATGAGGGTATGATAAAAATTTGCTCATTGGTTCCTATAATGCCAATAAATTTTGCTGAAACTGAAAAAGCACAAAAGTTTAACCTTTGTTTTCTTCTTTGTGAAGCGTACTAGTTTTACATGGCATAAAAACTCAGGATGGCGAGGTGGGCTCAGTAGGTCAAAGCACTTGTCACCAAGCCTGACAACCTGAGTTTGAAGCCCCAGTTGGTGGAAGGCGAAAATGAACTCCAAGTTGTCCTCTGACTTCCACACGTACACTATGGCATACAGGAGGAAATACACACACACATAAAATATATAGAAAAGGAAACCTCAAGGTACAGTTATCATTATCATTTTTAAAATGAGGTGGAACCTCCCCCCACCACCAAAAATGATGCAGAGAGGAATTTTTAATTATCATGAGAAAAAATATGAATAAAAACTAGAAAACATTTATAAGTCCAAAAGGTGGCTTTACCTGCAAGGCCTGGAGATGGCACTGATGAATTTGGTGACTGCACTGTTCTGTTTGATGGAGGTCTTGGCTGGCCATGATCTATACTTGTATCTTTTCTTGCAATATTATCCAACATGATAGTACTTGAACAATCAATCTTCCAAGAGAATAAATTATTTCAGGGCAAATTATCTTTGCAAACTCAAAACCACTTTAAATTTACAAGAAAATTTCAATCCTAAGTTCTATCTTTTTTTGTTTGTTTGAGACAAGGTTTCTCTGTGTAGTTCTGTCTGTCTTGGAACTTGCTTTGTAGACCAGGCTGGCCTTGAACTCACATTGATCTGCTTGTCTCTGCTTCCCAAATACTGAAAAAAAGGTGTGCTCCACCACATCCAGCCTTTTCTTTTCTTTTTTCCTTTTGGTTCTAAGTACTATCAAGTAAGACACAAACTGTGAAGTTCTGCTAGACGATTTCCCCCATCAACAAGTTAAAATAAAAGTTTTTTCTTTATATTCTACCCACAATAAATATACTGAGGACACATGCACCACATCGTACATGGACACAGACACACACAGACACACACAATGAATTAGTTTCATGTTTTAAACACAAATACTTTGTCATGCCTAAATACACCAAGTTTCTTAACAACATATACAATTTCTTCACACATTTCTAGCCTTTCTCTAATTTTCAGATGGTACATAAAGGATTGGGTTTTTTAATATAATGAAAATAATTTATACTGTGGAATAATCCTAAAAGCAAGATAAAACATAAAATTTAGACTAAGTTTTCCTATGTCTGATGTATACATAAAAAAAAGTACACTCTACCCATTTAGAATATAGGCATTATAAAAACTGAAATGACTCTCGTGAGATTAATAATGCAATTATTAGGAAGTAATAATTGATCTCAACTTAAGATAAAAAAAAAATCAAAGAAAATTCAAAAGTTCTTTCATAATCTTACACNTAATTCCTTACAACTAAAGTATGTGAGATACTTCACAAGTGTAAATGTTGCATGTTTGGTTGTAGGTACATCATGACATTGAGATTACCTAGCCCTGCAGGGTAAAAAAAGGGAATACGGGAGTGAAGAGATAGTTCAGCAGTTAAAAGCACTGATTGCTTTTCTAGAGGACTGGGGTTCTATTCCCAGCACCCACACAGCAGCTCATAACTGTCTGTAACTCCAGTTTCAAGGTGTCTGACACCCTCTTTTGGCCTCCAAAGGCATCAAACACTCNTGTGATGCACAGACATACATGTAGGCAAAATGCCTATATATAAAAACAAATAAAAATTTTAAAAATATAAGGGAAAACAAATGACAAAGGTGTGGAGAACCAGCAACAGAACACTGTACTTTCTGCCTTTAGAAAGATTCTTAAAAAGTCACTTGTCAAAGTTAGAGACCCTAAGGATTGATTAAATTTAAATATGCAAGGACCCAGGGCNAACTCTCTGAGGTAATATGCTCAAGTAGACCAGTCTGCTGTTCTGCTACTAAGGGAATCATTGCCTCTTCCTGGATCTTACATTTCCGGAATTCACTGTACTCCTATTCTCCACAGTCTAGTCGGAAACATCTCAGTCTATTCTTGAATCCCACTTCCCTCCTTTCCCAGCCTTGACTCTATGATATGGCATCTACAAACATCTTTAACGTCAGAGCCCAGAACAACATTCTTCTGTACGTCCAAGTGTTCATAATTTCTAATTTTACTCACATTTTATTTCTAAGGAATAATACTAAGCTTTAAGAAATAGCTTGGAAACCAATAAACCCACACCTTAAACTAAATTTAGATTTATTAACAATTTTCAAAGGAAGTTATTAGCACAGGTTTTACACAAACTTACATCTGGAAGAGATGGAAGGTTGTAAGACCCTCCCACTGGTGCGCTCAGATCAATCATGGGTGAACTACAAGCTTTCCCATCGTACCCTGCTGCACTTGTAATTGTGGGACTGGAGGGAGTGGAGGAAGAGCTGCTGGCAGTTGTGGGCGGAGCCTGTCCACTGCTGATCTGCCACTGGGGTACAAGATGAGAAGAAAAACAATTAATGTAACTAGTCACTCAGGTATCAAAGACAGAAGACGCAGTCTGCTACTTCAGCTCAAATGTTATTTGAATGGAAAGAATAAGGGAGCGAAAATGAGTATTATGTGTGCATGCACATGTGTCAATCAGATCAAAAGAATAAGCTTTTTTTTCAGGGAGAGAACAGTTAGCATATACCAAAAAACCCCTCACAATTCTTTAAAAAAATATATATATATATATATATACACACACACACATACATATATATGAAATGGACAAAAATAAAAGCATACAAAAAGCAACTTCAAAATAAAGCTGGAGAATTAAAAACATGTATTTTCTTTTGTCCCTACATGAAATGCCTAAAATAATTAGTCACAAATTAGGGCTTTCAGGGTTTTATACTCCTCTTTCTTAGATATAAACTCCTCTCTTTCACATATGAAGGGTAATTAAGCCTTACTGAGTAAAGCCTTCACATTCATATTAGAAGTTAAGATAAACACAAACAAAGATAATGCTAGGCATGCTGAATGATACAAAATTGAATCATGCTGTCTGGTTGCTTCAAAACCTACACAAAACATGGTATAGATGATGGTTAGATAAAAAGGCATACAGTTAGTATGTACTAAGGCAAGGGGAACAAAATGTTCCCTGTATTGAGCAAAACATTGAATTTGGCATATTTGAAAAACATGAAAAATCTCAGAATAAAATATTGGGGTGGGGGTAGACTGAATGGTATCCCAAGGTTATTTAGCAGAAAAACTGCCCAAACACATTATCATTTCTATATGGATGACACTGCAGAGTGATGTTCTGAAACCTCATGTTTTGGAAAATCTTACTTNTATACATGAACTGTAAAAACTACATACAGCTGCNTGGTGGTGGTGCACGCCTTTGATCCCAGCATTCGGGAGCCAGAGGCAGGAGGATCTCTTTGAGTTTGAGGTCAGCCTGGTCTACAGAGTGAGTTCCAGGACAGTCAAAACTGTTTCACCCTGTCTCGAAAAACCGAAAGGAAAAAAACAAAACAAAACAAAACAAAACAACAACAACAACAAAAACCGACATACAGAAATATATGAAGTTGAGTGTGAATGTCTTCAGTCCTATACATGCAACAATTTTATCTCATCCTTATATACCTTTCCCTCCTCCCCTCCAGAGAATAATGAACCACAGTTCATTATTATTAATGAGATAGAATCCTACAAAAACTCTGTAACATGAGAGCTTCTTACTAGCCAAAAAGTGTATCTATTATATGAGCATGTTATAATTTGGTGAATTTATGCATTAAAACTAATTTCTGGGGCCAGTGGTTCCATACATAAAGGTACTTGTTGCCACGCCTGCCAACCCGATCCCTGGAACCCACACAGTAGAAGGACAGAACAGACTCCTACAGTCTGTCTTCTGACCTAAAGCAGCAATTGTGCCAAGAGCATTGGCCTACCCCTACATTTCTGACAGTCACACAAAAAAGTACGTAACATTTGTAAATCTGATTCTACAAAGTTTAAAAAAATACAATCATATTTCTCACAATATTTCTCCTGGTTTATTCCACTCTTTCATTCATCTATGTTTGGATTTTTGTCTAGAAAATAAATATTCAAGAAAAAAAATTAAGAGTATCTGCTGAAGCATGAATACAATAAACAGCCTTCTCACCACTAACCTGTTCCCACAGAACTTCGTTTATCACTCTGGTAGGAATGCTTTCATCTGCCCAAGATATGCCAAGGGCAAGATGTTTCCTCCTATCCCGTCAGAGACACAGCTTAGCAACAGCCCCAATTTGGCCTTGAGACCTTTTGTCTCATGAGCACAGCTGGTGATAGTGATGAGAAATACCCTGTATGCTTCTCTGTCTCTGCTTTGAAGTCTGTATGCTGGGCCATTCAAATAAAAGTTCCACAGAATGCCAAAAGAGGCACTCTTGTGCACAATAGCATTAAGCCCCTGGGTCTGTCACTCGATTTCAGCTTCAGTTTCTTGGTACTGGTCATTGGCAGAATGCAATAATCTACGCATTAAATTCTAATAAATGAGGAAGAAGAGAAGTTGAATGCTTGGAAGGTGCCAGGTATTTTTATAGACTTTAGAATGNCTCTCAGCATAACTCTGCAAGGTACTCATATTTTTATAGCTGGAGTGAGATCTAAAAATAATATAGCCGGGTGGTGGTGGCGCACGCCTTTAATCCCAGCACTCGGGAGGCAGAGGCAGGCGGATCTCGTGAGTTCGAGGCCAGCCTGGGCTACCGAGTGAGTTCCAGGAAAGGCACAAAGCTACACAGAGAAACCCTGTCTCGAAAAAACCAAAATAATATACTTGGCAAGGTCATAAAACTAGTAAAATAAATAGAATTTGATATTAAGCAACGATTTAAACCTTTACTTATAATGATGAAATAGAGGTATGAATTTTAAAAAATTATTAAATAAAACCTGGGGAGGTTAAATCAGATCCTGATTATATAAACAAACAGTATGTAAGGACTCCTTGATTATAAAGCACTGAAATGTGTTTTGGTACCTCTGTTCCCACAGATCTGTTTCTAAGTACACTCTGTAAATTTCCATTCATTTAAAAAGGCCTGCAAGCAAGCTTCATCACTTATTGTTCATTTGTAGTTCATAATGATCTGAAGCACAGAGAAACAGCAGAAACACAGAAGGAACTGCACAGAAAGGTAATACACACCTGTTTTATGGCCTGTTGAGCCAAAAAAGCCATCTGCAGGGGGTTGGGTTTTATTGTCTGTCGTGGTATATTCTGGTTTGGTGGATATCTCAGCTGTTGAGGATAAGGAGGAAGAACTGGTCCATTGGGTTTAGGACTGTGATTCTGAAAGTTTATTAAACGTGGTGGTGGATGCTAGAAAAAAAGAAATGAAAGCACTGCAGTAACAATGGCCTCCTAATGAGGCCC
>LZPO01027382.1:841957-853643 GCA_001675575.1 Neotoma lepida | reverse complement strand
AACCCACTCAAAAATTTCTTGGAAACCAGTCTACAGAGCCCCTACTTAAGCCAACTAGTTATCACCAACCCTTCCCTAGTTGGCTAGGCTATCAAGCCACCCTGAAATATATATTTCTACTTAAGTTTCAACAAACAGATATTTAAAAACTCACTGTGTTTTAGGGCCTCAAAAGATATATATTCTTATCATACATTTAAAGATATATTTACAGACATGTCACGATATAAAGTTGCATTATTTTCTTGTGTCTAGCTTTTTAATTTTTACCCCCAATACTGAAATGTAAATTTCTCAGAGAAAAGATAATATCCTCTATTGTTTTTGAATTCTCACTATCATACCTTGTGACATCCACTATCATTCTTGGTATGTAAGGAATGGATGAATGGTGGATGGATGGATGGATGGATGGATGGATGGATGGATGGATGGATGGATGAAATAATGGATGAATGGATGGGTGGGTTGGGTGGATTGGTGGGCAAATGAGTGGACTAGTGTTGGTGAAGTTTTTTTAGGTAAAACACTCCTTAAATGGGATTTAGAAGCACCAGAAGACAGGACACCATGAAACCTAGAATTTTATAGTTGAAAGTTACCTTTGGTCTGATTTCTCATTCCACAATAAAGAAATTAAGGGCTAGAGGAACTAGGTGGCAATAACTTTGCCACATCACTAGTAACTGGCAATTATAAAGTCTGTGAACTGATGGAGCTACCATTGTCCTTTGCAAGTAGATACCAGAAGTATTAAAAACATAAGGAGAGTACTTAGAATAGAACTCATCATGTTGATTTGGATATGCTGAGGTAAAATAACTTCTTATGTGTAGCCATGCCTCGTATAAGCTCATATTGGCATAGGAAGTCTACCTGCAGAGTATTAATTTTTTCCCTATGAAGGTCTAAAGGAGCAAAGACAGAGAGGTCCCAGAGGCAGGATGCAAGTACAGGATGGAACTACAGTGAATCTTAGGCTTTCAGGTGTATCTTTATTTTACTCATATTTGTTATTTTTTTAATTATTTATTTTTGTTTTATTTGCATTGATGTTTTTCCTGCATGTATGTCTGTGTGAGGGTATCAGATCTTGGAGTTATAGACAGTTGTTAGCTGCCATGTGGGTGCTGGGAAATGAACCCAGGTCCTCTGAAAGAGCAGTCAGTGCTCTTAACCGCTGAGCCATCTCTCCAGCCCCATATTTGTTATTTCTTAGAGGACAATCTACCATCTAGACATATTAATAAGCACAAGGGAANAACCTACCTCTTGCCATTCTGTTTTAAAGACTTTACTCCATGAAGAGCTAAGGACCACCTGCTGTCTACATCTGCAGTTAGCTTAACTAGGTGGCTTTTCTCTTAAAAAGTGGGTCAAGATGAGGGAGGGGTGAGGGAGGTCAGCTGACAGCAAGGGGTACTGAGAGCACAAGAACATGGGATGAATAGACAGTGGGAGTTTGCACAAACCAGAAGGGTCAAAAGAAACTGAAAGAGTACTGGGAGAAGGCCATGGTAGAGAGAGAAGGTGCCTGAAGGACACCATGGCACAAAACTGGACTTCATCAACAGACCCTTTTGCAACTTGGCCAGGGGTCAGTTGACCTTGATTCCTACATGGCCCAGGGGACAAAAGACACTTGTTCAGCATGACCTGCCCTGACACTAGTGTGAAAAACTTATTTCTCTCAGCCTCACCTTTTCTACCTCACCCTGTCCCTAACCATTTAAGTCTCTCACTCCCCGAAGCCTTTTCTCTTTGTAAGGTCATTTTGAATTCTAAATATGGTCAAACAGAACCTGAACTGCGACTGTTTCTTGAGACCTAATCTCTGGCTGTCAGCAAGTTCGGAGGGGGGAGGAAATTAATAAAGGGATTAGCTGTGAGTGACACAGCATATTACAGCGATGGTTTGTCACAGGAACACTGAAGGACTGACTGGCTGGCTAATGTTACACAACTGTTTCAGATGATGACTTTTTACCAGAAAGCCTTTCGTTACTTTCTGTCCCTCAGATGGAAGAAAATTTATAAAATTGTAATTTTAAAAAAAAGGGGGGGATTGCCAAACTTTATCCACTTTTCCATATGGCATATTCTGCCACTACATTTCCTGAATTATTGTTGACCCTTGAGCACAGATACTAACTTATGCAATTTTCTCATATTGGTATCAATATAGTCTAATTGAAGAAAGTCAATTCTTAAACTATTAGGAAAAGGGTCTTTGCTTGCAAATTTCCAGGAAATCTTATCTAGAAAGAATGTCTCAAGCTTCGCATTAGCCTCTGAACTAGTAGCTTCCAGTTTGAACAGGAGGGCACATTCATAAAATGAGTAACTCTCTTAAAGCACAGTTATACCTCCATTATCTGAAAGCCACTCATTAGTAACTTCAGCTAAACAAAAGCAAGGTGAGAACCCAAAAGCTAGTGACAGGAGGCTGTGGAGCAAGGTTAACAGCCACACCAAGGAAATGTATGCTCTTAGTAAAGTCCCTGTCCCTCTTCCTGGACCAAATTCAAGCAAATATAAACTATGTTAATTTGGAGTTCACAGGAAATCATAAACAGAAAATTTCAATTACATAGAACTACCACTAAAAGCTGGCAAACTGACAGTTGCCCAGGAAGTTGTCAGCTTCCATCAAAGGACTCAGGGTAAAGACTTAGGAGTTTGGGAGCCAGAGCAACTTGGGCCAGTTAGTGCAGGAACAAGAAACCAATTCAACACTGAGGACATCTGCTCTACAGCAACACCCAACATTTGACTTTATGATGGTAGTAACACGTCGCCAACACCACTCTAAGTAATGCCAAAAACAAGCCATTTGATAAACTAGAGGACTCCACAATTCCTTCTAGAGGATTTCCACCTTGTATCCATTTCAACAGAAAGCTTAAATAATCTAGAAACAAACTTTGTGGGTTCAGTTCTTGTCTCAACACTTCTAGAATACACGTCCAGGTATTATGACATTGATGCAGGTGGCGATAATATGTCTATGCTCCTACCTTCTCCAATGGATAATTCCTTTCTGATCATGTGGCAAGAGAGAGCCTCTGGGAGCCTGCTCTATCTGTTCAGTCTGATTAAATGCTCTGTGGCAGAAGATGTGACTGATGAAGACGCAGTCCATTACAACCAGTTGCATGCTCTCTTCCACTTGCACGGGCGGGTGCCAAACACATGGCAGGTTCTCTTAACCAGAACTCTGCTTTGCTCTGCATGTGCACTTGATGGTGTCCTTGACTGAGAGAGACCTAAGAGATGGAAAAAGCAGGCNTCCGAGAGCATGTCAAGGTGTTTCTGGAGATGACTGATTGGCATGTGGATCAGCAACTGACCCGTCCTGAATGTCTCTGGCACAGTTCAACAGCCTGGAGGCTCAGATGGAGAAAAAGCTGAAGCACGGGTAGCCCACCAGTGTGAGCCCACTCTCCCACCCTCTGCATTCTGGCAGATTCTTCTGCCATGATCCCATGCCATGATGTTCTGTCTCACCTCAGGCCCAAAGCAATGGAGTCAAGCAAACAAATGGAAATGATGAGTCAAAAACAATCCCTTGTTTCTTGAGCATTTTGTTATAGTGACGTAGGTGGCTAACAATGGAACTGAGGCATAAGAAACGAGCAGGGCTGTGTTTAAGGGTTAGAGACTTATCTGACTTAGATTGCTCACCAGTCTAACACACTTACCCGCACTAATAAGATTACCAAAGTCTAGGAAGCCATGAAACAGCTCAGCAGGTAGAGTCCACCACCAATGAGGAGCTGAGTTTCATTCCCAAGCCCCACTGACTCCTACAAGTTGTCCTATTTCTCTTCCTCTACATGTGTGCCCTCACTTTCTCCTCACCCCTCTATCTCTTAAACACACACACACACACACACACACACACACATTGAATTAAAAAAAAATAAGACTATTGAAGTTTAGATGCAGTACAACATTCAAGCTCTAGAATAGTGACCAGCTAAGTTTCCCAAAGACTGTTGCACATTATACTTGACCTAGGAGGTCCAGGGCTGGAGACTGCACATCCTTCCCCTCAAGCAGCTCACAACTGAGATAAATGATGTAAGCTTGACTGCAATATCCTGGAAACCAACAACCATGTCCTGGTTGAATTTGTATTCCCAGCACCTAATGCTGTGCCTGACACGAAATTGATAATGAATGTTTCCTGGTTGAGTTGAGTTAATAAAATATACAATGTGTGTGGACAGAAGTGAACCAATCACTCTGTTGCCACCTGTCTTCATCCCTCTCCACTTGGTGTCCGGGGAAGACTTCACTGGAGAGGTTGAGGGGGTAGTGTTTGATCAGTTTGTAAAAACTAGCCTGTGGTCATGACTGAAGACATGGCAACGTCAAAAAAGGTAGCTTGTCTCTCATGAAAAACTCNAAACCTTTACAAAATATGAATCTAATTTGAGGTCACTTAAGAATGACTTATGTCTGGAATAATTTCCTGGGCTCAGGAAAGGATTCCAAAGCCTTGTGCTCTGCTGAACCGATTGGCCATGTTTGTCATGCTGTGGGAAAGGCACTAGTGACATCTCCATCACACACAGCTATTTCCAGGATAAGTCTCTGACCCTTAAACAAAGCCCTGCTTGTTTCTTGTGTCTCAGTTCCATTGTTAGCCACCTTCATCACTATAACAAAATGCTCAAGAAACAAGTTTTTTTTTTTTTTTTTGATTGGTTGGTGTTTTTGAGACAGGGTTTCTCTGTAGCCCTGGCTGTCCTTGAACTAGCTCTGTAGAGCAGGCTGGCCTTGGACTCACAGAGATCCGCCTGCCTCTGCCTCCCAAGTGCTGGGATTAAAGGTGTGCGCCACCACCACGCGGCCTAGGGATTATTTTTGACTCATCGTTCCCATTTGTTTGGTTGACTCCATTGCTTTGGGCCTGAGGTGAGGCAGAACATCATGGCATGGGATCATGGCAGAAGAACCTGCCAGAATGCAGAGGGAGGGAGAGTGAGCTAACACTGGTGGGCTACCCGTGCTTCAGCTTTTTCTCCATCTGAGCCTCCAGGCTGTTGAACTGTGCCAGAGACATTCAGGACGGGTCAGTTGCTGATCCACATGCCAATCAGTCATCTCCAGAAACACCTNGACATGCCCTCGGAAGCCTGCTTTTCCCATCTCTTAGGTCTCTCTCAATCTAATCTAATACACGCACACCACAATACATCTGCGTAGATCTCTTCTGTAACAATACCACAAGGAATAGTTTAACTAGGATTTAATGAGGAGAACAAAAGAATTAATTGAGAATGACTAGTTTTGCTTTGGGATGGAACTTACACATAATTATGTGCAGCAAACTGGCACTATCACCCTGTCTGCATCTCTGCATCCCAGCCATCACTCCCCGCATGCAGGCAGCAGGGGATAGTTCCTGTACTCCTGGTGTGCCTTGTTCTAGTCGTGCTCTAGCCTGGAGACAACTGAGTCCTCACCAGCAACTTCTGAAGAGGCTTAGAAGTTGCCTTTTCTCCTCTAANGGGCCCTGGACAAGCTCCACTTCTGAAGGACAAAGAATCCTGAAATTCACTCTTGTTCCTATGCTGGGGGCCCCTTCTCAGCCCTGTGTTCTCTGCTTCTTTGCAATGTCTGCCACAGTCTTATTAGCATAACTTCTAGTTTAAGTTCAAGCTGAAAAACATCCCCTGACACTCCTATCATGAGCAGAGACATGGAGTCTGGTACTTTCTATGTGGCATTATTCATACCCATCCCAGGAGTAGCAGCAAATAAGTTTTCACTCTTTTTTTTTAAGTTTTTTAAGTTACTTGAAAATCTCATATGGCCTATACAATGTATTTTGATCACATCCATCCCCACTACCTCCCTCCAGATCTCCTCTCATTAGGACCCCCAACATATCTACCTCCCAACTTCATGCTCTTTTTATTAATAACCTACTGAGTCAAATTATTGTTGTTGCCCTAGTTAAGGTTTCTATTTCTGTGATAAAATGCCATGATCAAAAGCATCAGACATGGCAGTAAGCTCTACCTACCTGGGCCATCTCACTGCTCCCTAGACTTTAATGGGAGAGAGAGAGAGAGAGAGAGAGAGAGAGAGAGAGAGAGAGAGAGAGAGAGAATTAGATTGATTGAGCAATCTAAGTCATTCTGAAACACACACTGTTTCTTTCTTATGCCTCAAATCCATTGTTGTGGAGGAAACTGTTTATTTAGCTTACATACCCAGGTCACAGTCCATTGAGGGAAGCCAAAGCAGGAACCTAGAAGCAGGAACTGAAGTAGAAGCCATGGAGGAATGCTTCCCTCTGATTTGGCTCTGCATGGCTTGCTCAGNCTGCTTGCTTATACAACTTAGAACCACCTGTCCAGGAACACTACTCCGTTGTGAGCTGGGCTTGCCCACATCAAATCATTAATCAAGAAAATGCACTATAGACATCCTCATGTCTACAGGCAATCTCGTGGGGGCATTTTCTCAACTGANGTTCCTTTTCCCAAATAATTCTACCAGGACACAAACTAACCAGCACAGTTGTCCATATGAGCTTAAGTGTTCAGCCATTCACTAGGGCATGGGCAGCCTACCAGGGGCCATACTCCTAAAGAAAAGTGACTCTCCTTCTCCTCAGCAGGCATAGCTGTCAACAGCTCCTCAGCTTGGGGTGGGGACCTCAGGAGCCAGCCCCCTATCCACCCCCTCACCAGAGAGCTGATCCTGTCCCTCACCAGCACACGGAAAACAGACCCGGATGACCCCCAGCATGGGAAAAGTGGCTCCACCCCTAATAGGAGTTACCCCCATACACACATGGGAAAGATGGCCCCACCCCTCACAACAGGTGTGAGAAAGCCAGCCCCGCCCCTCACCTGAGGAGAGTGGTCCCAGTGGCCTGGACTGACCAACTCAGCAGCGACCCAGGTACACATCCAGGGCTTTCAGTTGGCACACCCCAACATCTACTCCATCTATGACCTGCTGGAGTGTGTGAAGGGACTGGTCCTGCAGAACCATGGCCACATGGTCTACATGACTAGGGCAACAGTGAGATGTCCAGGGAGTTTCCTTGGGGGTCCCAGTGTTGATGGTGTGCTGGAGGCCAGAGGCCTTGAACCTGACCAACAATACATTANACAATGAACATTTGCAAGGAGAGCTGTTTGGACGAAAGGGCCTACTGCACGNTACACAGCAGCTCCCAGTGCCAATAAGATGAATGAAGAGGTGACGGAGAAGCAAAGAAGTGTTTGGGAGTTGGGGGGAGTGGTGTTTGTTTGTTTGTTTGTTTTTTCTCTTTTGTTTTGTTATGTTTGTTTTCTTGTTTGTTTGTTTTCCATTGGTTTGTTTACTTGCTTTTTAATTGAAATTGATATCTGTATTTTTAAAATTTTTTATTTTTTTTTTATTATTTTATTCTTTTTTATCTTTATTTTTTACTATTTCATTGTTAGTTTTCCTTTGTGGGGACACTACAAGGGTGAGGGGCAGATGTGGAGGGACTGGGAGATGGGTGGGATTGGGGTGTATGATGTGAAATTCTCAAAAACAATCAATAAAAAATAGAAAAAAAAAGAAATTTTGAACAGCTTATTTTGTGCTGGTAATCACAGCCACTGCAAGTCCATAGGGACAATGGCANTTCATATCCAGAGGACAGCATTTCACAGCTTCCCTCTCCATCCTCTGGCTCTACCATTCTTTCTGCCCCATCTTTCACAATGGTCCCTGGGTAGGAGGATGTTGATACCAATGACCCAACTATGGTTGAACACTCAGCATTACCTATGCTTAGCACTTTGACCAGCCATGGATCTCTGCATTAACCATTGCCTACTGTAAAAAGAAATTTCTTTGACCAAGACTGACAGCAACATAAATCTATGGGTATAAACATAAATATACAGAAGACAGTTTGACAATGTGACCATTTAACAATACAAAAGTGGGTTCCATCTAGTGTCTATGACCTCCCCAGACAAGGGCTTTCCACCAGGTTTGCAGTAACAGGCTTGAAACCCCTCCTATGGGGCAGGCCTCAAGTTCCAGTCAGAAAGCAGGTAGGTATTCTCATAGCCATAATGCCACTATTGTACCAACGGGTGCATCTTTCCTGGCAGATCAGTATTGTAGCATACATGGTCCATTACTGGATAAGACCACTGATGTCTTTTCTCCCTCAGAAGATTGCATTGAACTTTCCAGCATTATGAAAGCTAGCCAGCAGGTAGGGCTTCCTGGTCAGCTCAGGACTATTACTGTTGCCCTCAGCAATAGAGTTTTACCATGTTTATGGTAGACAACCAAGGGCAATAGCAATAGCCTGTTTTGGTTTCTGTGCCTTATGGTCCTCCCTGGTCAATAACTCATAGAGAGCTATGTGGTGCCAGCACTGAGATTCTCATTGATGAACCCATGTCTAGCNGGAGCAACATTATCTACCATACAGGTTTCACTCTTTAACACAGTAGTGACTGGCCTCTAAAGGCTCTCAAATAATATTTATGAATTGACAAATGAAAGAAGTGATAAATTGATGGATAAAATTAAATCAACCATTTCATGCTCATTGTCCTGTTATCCAGAATCCTGTTTCCAATTCTGCAATATTAGNGAAGTGTTTGATCTCTCTATGTCTCAGTTTTGTAGAGTGTGAAAGAGCAGAATGAAGGAAATGTGCATACATCACCCACCACAATGCGTGACACACAGTGAGCACACAGCAAAGGGCTGCCATCCCAGCACCGGTCCAAAGCAGGTGCTTCGAGAACTATTTGTTTTAAAAAAAAATGCATGAAGACTCTGAGATCTATAGGCACACACTTCCCTGCTCTCATCCTGCTGCCAAGATGTGCACATTCACACAGCATCANTCAACTGTCCCCAACAACTGGCTCGTCTCTGACACCACAGACCTCCACTTCATACGGATTTGAAAATATCTCTCAGAGGTAGTAACATGAGGAAAAGGGGGGCCTGACAAATATGTTCATATAGCCCTGCTTCACACAGCCAGTGTGCANCTGGCCAAGCCATAAAGTCAAAAGAACACATGAGTTCTAATTCTGTCTCCACCACTTACCTTCTAGGTAACTATGAGCAGCTTACTTGAGCTCCTGGACTAGTCAGTACAACACAGTCGTATCTACATCACAGTACTGCCATGTGGTAAAATGAGGGAATGCAGGCGAAATACTGAAAACACTGTCTAGTCAATCACACAGTAAAAGCTCAAAAACGTCAAGATTTTAAAATGGAAATAGGCCTGTTACAGAGATAAGAGTAGACACCAAAATTAAAAACTGGATTTTATAGTGTGTGTGTGTGTGTGTGTGTGTGTGTGTGTGTGTGTGTGTTTAGACTGAACCTATTAGAGCCACTGGCCCATTCACAAGTTGTAGATTAACCACTCAGAGAGTGGACTAGAAAAATACAAGGCATGTGATGTTGTCAGCCTATTATATTGGCTTAGTATATTGAGGCCAACATAGGCCCCATCAAGGTATAGTTACTACAGAAGCCACAGCTGTTTACCAAGGACTGGTCTGGAATTAGTTTTATCTTAGCCACGTCCAGGCTTTCCCCCATTAAAATGTACATCTGNCTTCACCCAACAATCTCNACCCCTCTAGAGTGACACACTACACAGAGTCTCTGTCAGTTGGTAACGAATGGCAGACATTCTGGGGACTGTGGGTCAAAACAGGTATNAANGGGCTTGAAAAGCANCCAATTCACACCATCAGCGGCAGCCTGTTCTTGTATCATTTCCAAAGCAATTACACAAATGCTGTTGTGGGATCCTTACAATAATCCAGGAGCAACTGGTGATCCCTGTGACAGACAGCAGTAAGAGGTANACTCGGCCTGTCACTTATCTCTGACCTCATCACTGATCACATCACATTGAGAACTCTACACCAACAGAAATAAAGTACAATCAACCAAGAGAACTATTGTAAGGACCTCAAGAATTATTTGTTCTAGATGGAAGGGACTCATCTGTGGACAACTCAGGTTATGAGAAATAACTCATACTTGGTTGCCAATGATAAATTAATACAGCCATATTTCAGTAATGACGTGGCCATACCTATCAAGAACCACAAAATCTTTCACATAGGAGCTGCAGCCAAGGGAACTTAGATTAAGGATAACCCAAGGGAATTTTAAAGTTNTATGTGGAAAAAAAAATGTAAAATGACAAAAATGTTGAAAGAAAATATGGTAAAGGAAAGCCAAAGCAGAGAAATACACACTCNATTGTAGCTGAGTGATGATATGACAAAATATTTGCATACTGTTGAAGAAAAATCATAATTTATGCAAAAGAAATTATGTATTCATGCGGCCACCAAGTAAATGGGAACATGGCTACTGAAAACAACTCAAGTTGGCAGGGAAGGGATTGTGGGTGACTTTTACATTCCTTCTTTATTTCAGAGCTGTACAAATATTGCTAAACATTATTGGCATGCCTTGCAANGATTAAAAACCCAAAATGATGGCTCCAGAGATGGTGTAGTGGTTAAGATCTCATACCGTGCTCCTGCAGAGAGTCTGAGTTCTAATACACTCCATGAGACTTGAAAGCCGAGGGGGGTGCCATGTCCATCCTGTGTCCTCAGGGTTTTCTACAAGTGTCAGGACTCCAATAAATAGTTAAGGGATACAACAAACAACCATAGAGGCTGCTCTTTGCTGGTCCTGGGGCCACTAGATCCAACAGAGCCTGAATCACCCTAAGGGGCCATGTGTCTAGATATTAATTAGATGAATTAGAATTTTAAGGNAATATCTCAGAGGAACCACTTTCAAAGAAGGAGATCACAGCAAATCTGAAGAAGAGATAGTTTGATATAAATTTCCTGTTTTGTGTCTTTAATGCAACTAATTCCACACATTAAAGTTCCCAAAGCCAAGTTCATGAGCACAGAGCAACCTTAGTTCCCAATCTGTGAGGCCCAGAGGCCTTCCCCAAATCAGAATTCATCTCTACAAGGAGAGACCATCAAGTTTACATTAAATGCAAGGTCTCCAGGACTGGGAAGGTGTATAAAGAGCTTGCTATGCAGGGATGAGGACNTACTTTCAGATCCCCAGTGCTCACATAAGCAGCTGGGCATGATGGCAAACACTGTCCTGGCAGCAATGGGTGGCAGAGACAGAGGGATGCCAGGAATTCAGTGGCCAGCCATTCTAGCCAATCCATACACTCTATATTCAATGAGAAATCCTATCTCAAACATAAGGTGAAGGGGAATAGAGGAAGACATACAACAAGGACCTCTGGCTTCTCTGGGCCCAGACACAGACATATACACCAGAACACATAAATACACACAAAAAANTTGAAGATCACTATAAGGATGACTTGAAACCAGGAGCCAATCAAATTATACCAAGTCACACCATGAAGCATCAGAGGTTCTAGATGAGAAGATGGAGTCTGAAGAGATAGCTCAGTCAATAAAGTGCTTGCTATATACACATGAGGGCCTGAGGTAGATCCTAGCATCAATGCAAATACCCAGTGTAGTGGTGCTGAGGCAGGGAAACANGAGGACCCCTGGGGCTTGTCCATGTTCAGAGAAGAACCCTATCTCAAGAAACAAGGTAGAAAGCAATTGAAGAAGACATCTAACATGGACCCTGGCCTACACACACACACATACACATACACACA
>LZPO01027382.1:814738-828163 GCA_001675575.1 Neotoma lepida | reverse complement strand
GGAAGACCATATCTCCAAAAAAAAGGAAAGAAGGAAGGAAGGTAAAAGCAAGCCACGGGAACAAACCAGTAAGCAATGTTTCTCCATTGGCTCCTGATTTCAGTTCCTGCCTTGGCCTCCCTCAGTGATGGACTGTAGCCTATAAGCTAAAATAAACTCTTTCCTCTCCAAGTTGCTTTTGGTCNTGGTGTTTATCATAGCAACAGAAAGCAAAGTGAAACATATTATCTTTTTAGATCTCTCTGGCCAACACAAAGACATCTTTTCACAAGGCCTCTCAGGCCACTTGCCACTTCTACCATTTACATGGCCTGGCCACTCANATCTTCATCATGTCAGAATGTAAGTGCTATAGGACAGATCATGTGTCTTATCACTACGAAATTTTCTGTCCCTTCCCTAATGCTTTAAGCATAAAAGAAATCCAACAGAAAAATATGTTGGATTCAAAGTCAGTCATTTAATCTCTATGAAGATTAATCAAATTTGTCCCATATCAGGCCAGTTTCCATCAAACTGTGTAGTGATGTATTGTGTCCTCCAAAATATTATGCACCCCAATAAACTTATCTGGGGGTCAGAGAACAGAACAGCCACTATATTAAACATAGAGGTTAGACAGTGGNAGCACANGCCTTTAATCCTAACATTCCAGAGGCAGAGATCCATCCAGATCTCTGTGAGTTCAAAATCACACTGGAAAGAGAGCCAGGTGTGATGGTACACACCTTTAATCCCAGAAAGTAATGACAAAAAACAGAAAGGTATATAAGGCGTGAGAACCAGGAACTAGAGGCCTTTTAAGCTTTGAGGCTTTGAGCAACAGTTCAGCTGAGATCCATTCGGGTGAGGACTCAGAGGCTTTCAGTCTGAGGAAACAAGATCAGCTGAGGAGTTGGCAAGGTGAGGTTGGCTGTGGCTTGTTCTGTNTCTCTGACCTTTCAGAATTTACCCCAATATCTGGCTCCATGTTTTTTATTAATAAGACTATTTAAGATTCATGTTACAAAACTGAGTCCATCAAAGCTGGTTCAGCCTAACTCAGACACATTGTATGAGGGAAACAGCTAAGTGCACATGCTTTCTCACAGCCAATCAAAAGCCTGCCCTGAAAAATACCCTAACTCAGCTACAGAACACTGTCACATGGCAAGCACTCTCCCAGCCACACAGTGCAGTCAAATTACAGGTTAGAGATGCAGACAATATCACTGTCCTCAAGGCTGATGAGACCATAAAAGCCAAAGGTGGGCGTTATAAAAAGTAAGAGGAATTGGAGGGTCAACATGAAGTAAGACCTGACCCCTAGAATGTACCAGCCTTGCAAATTTTCTTCCAGGAAAAGAGGTGAGTAGGCTAATGAAACAGCAAATGAAAATGAACATGGGGGCCTTCAAGAATCAGGGGGAAACTGTATCACCAGACCCGGAGAANTGTAGGCTATGCAAAGTGGGCGGTTGTANATTGTGGTAAGAAAAACATAACTAACATTTACCATCTTAACCATTTTTAAATATACAGTTTGGTAGTGGTAAGTTCATTCACATTGTAGTGAAATTGGGTCCCAAGTTATTTATATTTTGAAAACCAACAATTCCTCNACCCCAACTCCTGNAGCCATTCTACTTTCTGTCTCATGAATCTGTCTTCTCTAAGCAGAACAAACAGTTCAACTCACATAAGTAAACTCCTAGTATAATATAGTAAATATGCAGACAGGCANGGTAGTATACTCCTGTAATTCCAGCNTTTAGGATGCTAAGGAAAGACAACCAAAAGTTAGAAGCCAGACTGGGCTACATAGTGAATCCNAGGCCAGCCTGAGCTACAGAATGAGTCCCTGTCTCAAAAATAAAGTATTTGTCTTTTTGTAGCTGGTTAACTACATTTAGCACAGTATCCACTGTTCATCTATGCTGTCAGAATTTCCTTCATTTTTANACCATCCTGTGTATACACCATGTGTATTTATCCATTCATCCATCAATCAGCATTTGAAAGATGTGGTTATGCAGCTGTGCNCATGAATATGTGCATCTCTTGAAGACCCTGCCTTCCATTCTTCAAGATGTGTAAGACCCTGCCTTCTATTCTTCAGGATGTGTAAGACCCTGCTTCCTATTCTTTGGAGTGTGTAAGACCCTGCTTCCTATTCTTTGGGGTGTGTGAGACCCTGCTTCCTATTCTTTGGGGTGTGTGAGACCCTGCCTTCTATTCTTCAGGATGTGTAAGACCTTGCCTTTTATTCTTTGGGTGTAGAAGACACTGTGTTCTATTCTTTGGACTGTGTAAGACCCTGCTTCCTATTCTTTGGGGTGTGTGAGATCCTACCTTCTATTCTTCAGGATGTGTAAGACCTTGTCTTCTATTCTTTGAGGTATATAAGACCCTGCCTTCTATTCTTTGGGTTTTGTACTCAGAAGTGGAATCTCCTCATCATATGATAGCTCTATATTTAGTTTTTTGTGGAAGCATCATATTCTTTCTAGAGTGAGGAAACACTGGAGGCCCTCTGAGGGTTTTGAATGAGAGAGTGACATGATTTTATTTATATTTTTAAAAATATCACTCTGACTTTGATAATACACAGTATGGGTTACAGGGAAAAAGAGGGCTTTAGGGGGACTGCTGAAGGTAGAAGGTCATTTTGAGAACTTTGAAAAGAGATAGTGGGAGGAAGAGTGGACATGGGAGNTCATCAGGAGAGGGACATTGATGCAGAAAGTGGAGAGAGAAAGGGAGGTTTGGGAAGGGGCACTGAAGAGCATTCTTTTGCCTGAGGTCTGAGCCCATGGNTGCATAGTGATGTCAACCACAGGGATGGAGTAGAGCCAGGGGTATCTTGAAACAGTTTACAAAGGGCACCCAGGNGTGCCAAAGCTCTTCCCTTCTTTGCTTATGCCCTCCACCCTCATACCTTTTATAGGCTGCAATTTTAATTTAGCCTTCATTTCTCAGACCTCTCTGACTCCTCAGGAGGTCACCCACAGGCTCAAGCTCTAGGAAAGCATCACTAGCTACCAGAGAAGGTACTGGCAGGGATGCTGGCTCTACTGCAGGCTCTGCCAGTCCAAAAAAGTTGATCCATTGGCATGCAGGCTGCCAGGACNTAGGACCACATGCATCCCTAGAGGCCTGAGAACTGGCCAACCAGTGGTCCAGCAGCTTATCAGCAGCTCCACAGGCTCTGGAGGGTCACCTGAGACCACATCACCAGGGCCAGGCTCCAACAGAGAGTGACCTTGTCCGTGGGCCTGGCCTCTTATCTCAGAGTCCCCTAGAGTCATGTTTTTCCTGCTAGTCTTCTTGTCCTGTCATATTTCATAGATAAAGGAACACTTTGAGGAGGCTGGGATTCATTTTTTCAAAGTCATTCAGCAAGTACTTACTAAACACCTAGCGTGTTCTTAGGGAAGTGCTGATGGCAGGGACGGAGAAACATCACACCTAGATGGTGCCTTTGAAGAGCTTTGGGCACAGTGACAGTGTGAGGGCACATGAGGTTACACACCAAATGGTAAAGAAAAGGAGATAGTGTGGACTGATGGCTTTTAGTAAAATAGACTGGGATTTTCTTCAAGGAAAAACACATCTTGGGCAGAGAAGAGAGGGGAGGGGAAGGGAACTGAGGTGAGGAGGGACTAGAGAATGCAACAAAGAGGGGAAAGACCTTCATTCAAAGCCAGAAATATGAAAAGGCAGGGAGCTTGGGAAAGACAGCAAAAGACANGGTGGAAAAGAAGCAAGAAGGTTAATACAGCATCCATCCATTAGAGATGCAGGTCAGAGATGCACAAGGACAATGTGCTGAGCATCAGGCTTGAAGCTTCATAGCTGTTAGCTCACTCAGTGGCCACAGCCACCTGTGAGGGATGAGACTGGGGTTCTTACCCCTATTTCACACGTGTACTAACAGTTCTTCAAGGCCTAGGGAGGTGGCTCAGTTGGTAACACTTGCCTTACAAGTATGAGGACTTAATGTGACCCCAGAACCCATATTTTAAAAAGCTGGGTGTAGTGGCACACACTTGTAATTTAGCAGGTGGCGTAGAGATAGACAGATCCTCACTGCCTCACTGCCTCACTGCTTGCCAGCCTATCCTACTTATTAGCAAGGTCTAGGCCTTGCTAGTAGGTTGCAAAAAAACCTATCACATACAAAAGTAGACAGTACCTGAGGAACACCTGTGGTAGTCTTCTGACCTCCACATACAGAGAGAGAAAGACAGAGAGAGAGACAGAGAGAGAGAGAGACAAAGAGAGAGATGCAAACATACACACACACACATCCTCAGCTGTAGGACCTGGCCACCAGACACTGAGCAAGTAAGCAGCAGCATTTACTGCACATGCCCATAGCACTCCACCCTGGGATATTATGGCTGTTACTATTGCTGGATCTTTTGGTGTTGTTTGCTTCTTAAATGGTTGGTATATGTGCAAGGCAGAGTAGAGAAAGCCTGTTCTATGCATTATTTCTGGCCTAAGTAAAGAGTACGTCTCTCCTAAGACAGGAGGAAGTATGCCACCCACTTCTCAAAGATGGCATGGCTATTCTGAGATCTTCAGACCTCCTGTCCTCAGANCCACATCTTGTTGTGATGTTGCAGTCTATGTGGAACAAACATATCTGCCCAGGGATGTGTGGCTTGGCCAAGTGACTTGTCATGGCCAATAGAAAATGAACAGAAGAGACAGCCACAACTCCACTGTCACCTCTGGAAGCATTATGTGTCTTTTTGCTGTTATTAGGAGAATGTGGTGAGGGCCATGCAATGACTCCAGAAAACAAATACCAGGAGTCACATGATGATCTGCCACAATGGCACCAGCAGCCAAGTCCAACCTGGATCCACTGTATTGGTAATGCCCCAACTGTGCATCACTTATCTGTCCCAGCAGATACATCTGAGG
This sequence comes from Neotoma lepida, assembly GCA_001675575.1. NCBI lineage: Eukaryota > Metazoa > Chordata > Mammalia > Rodentia > Cricetidae > Neotoma > Neotoma lepida. The sequence goes on along the minus strand of LZPO01027382.1, from coordinate 823,249 downwards.
CCTGGGCTGGAGAAAAAGTCTACTGGAGTCTTATAACAATAGGAAATCAAATTCCCAGTTTCTAATCCACGACTATTCACTGTACCACCTGATCTCATCACAGGGATTCCCTGCAGGCTGCAAGGAAATCGAGGAAATGTNAGGCGCCTGCCGACCACGTAAGTAATTAGGCTTCAAAAGCATGAAGGCAAGATTGGACCTGGATAACCCCTCCACAGTTCAGAGTCATCTATCTAAAGGAGTTCCTGTTGATTTCCCGAGTGGACCTTTAGCTGCTCCCACAGGCACCCCAGGTAGCATCAGAGTGGAATCTGTTAACCCCATCATCTTCCAAGGTGTCACTCTCCTGTAATGAAGACATGTGGCTCAGTATTTTTTTTCTCCTTTTGGAATTTGTGTTTTATTACTAAGTTCTGTGTTACTTAAAAATAACCGTTCTTTCCCCCCAGTGACGTTACATGTTCTCTGCTTTGCACAGATTATGAGCCAGCTGAACGGTGCCTCAGCAATATCATTCCTATAAATACCACTGTCATTCTAAGGTCCATATAATTACAGGAGGCTGGGGCTAGAGTAGAACTCGGGGAACATCAGTTCCAACCACGTCATTTTACAGATAAGAATGTGGAGGCCCACGGAGGGTAGTTCATCTGCTGGAGGTCACACAGCTAGTTAGTAGCAGAGTGATCAGTGCCATGGGAGAGATTAGCAGGACCATTCTAGAAACAGGCAATAATCTCCACTGCTTCAGGGAGTCTTTGAAATTGGGTCACTCTATGTCTGTTAAGATGCCCAGTGCCAGAATCCTGCTTGCCCTTAGCTTTGAAGTGGCTGAATAACACAAAGAAAATGACCCTGATTGGGAAGAAGTGGAGTCCTGCTCCTGATGCCTTGAGCTGAGCCTGGTTCCATGGAGCAGACAGAGATTTCCTTTTGACGTAGATGCTGGCAGCCCTGGAAGGCGTCACTGACAGTGTGCTGAAGCCGGCCCCTGAGCAATGAGAGCTTCATTGTATGATCTACTTGTTAACTGTTGTGGGCATGATGCAAAGTTAGCCATAGAGAGAGAATTTACACCACAGAAATTGGTAAATGCTACAATTTAAAGATATTACAGTTATTGCTACTTCCAAGAGCCAGTTTACTGGCATACCTTGGGCTGTTCCTCTTCCTGGGACTAAAAGCCTTCAAGTTAAAAAGACCTTCCTGGACTAGGGATATAGCTCAGTCAGCAGAGTGTTTTCCTAGCAGGCACAAAGCCCTGATACCCCATAACTTGGTATGGTACACACCTCTAATGCCAGAACTTGGAAGATATATGCAAGAAATTCACAGTTCAAGGCCAGTCTGAGCTACATAATACTGTCTATAAAACAAACAAACCAGCAACATCCGTACAGACAGAACTATTCAAAGAGAGGGAAGAGGGACAGAATTACCAGGAATAAAAGAGCTTNCACCCAGATCCCTATCAACAAGGTCCCATGAGCTTTGTCCCTATGCAATGAGTACCTGATTCACATCTACCTAAAGTGGTCTCTCAGAATTCCATAACCCCAGAGTCCTAGTATCTCAGCAATGCAGACTTTCAATGTTCTTCAGTTTGGCCAAGTGGGGGCAATCCTGTACAGTATTAAAAGGAAAAACGGTAAAGAAGAAAAAAAAACAGAAATTTTGATTACATCGAAATTTTACATTTCTGTATGTTAAGAAAATGATAAAAAGGATATATGGTGTATGTCAACATATATGACAAAAGGTCATGTCATAGTTTAATATATAAAAAGCAAATCCAAATCAATAAGAAAAAGATGAGCATTCTAACAAAAGTAAAAGCAATTGGCAAAACAACAAATGTTCAGTAAACATAAAGTACCAAATATCAATAGTAATCAAAAAAGATACTTTTCACCAGGGGAAACTATCAAAGTTTTTAAAATAATGAATGGGTCAGACAATGTTAACAAAGTTGTAAAGAAATGGAGACTCTCAAACTCTGCTAGTGGGAAAATAAATTAGTGTAGCCCTTCTGGGAGGTGTTTCTGCAATCACACCAAAACCCTTTCAGTGTGCATGCCTTTTGATGCAGAAATAGCACTTCCAAGAATTTATCCTTGGGCAGGCCTTTAAGTTGCAAAGATGCATGCACACAGTTGCTAGTCATGGTGTTATTTATAACAACAAAATTCATAAGCAACCTAACATTCCAATAACAGGAGTTGTTTTTTAAAGTAAATTATGGATTCCTATATAATGAAGTACTTTGCAGCCACTAAAAATCAAGGTGTTAGAAAATATGTTCAAAACATAATGCAAAGTGGAAAAAAGCAGTCTATAAATTAATGCTTTGAATCACTTTCTTAAAATTTACACGAATATGTAAATGGAAAAAATACTAACCATGGTTTTCTGTAGAAAGACTATAGATTATCCAGCTTTTTTTTTACTTGCATTTTTTTTTAGGATATACAAGTTGACTCTTCTGATGTTTCAAAAGCTTTCTTCTAAGAGCATGTTTTTCTGCCTCAGTTGGAGGTAGCACGCATGCTCAAGCCTTGGATTAGCTCCTGGTTGTGCCACCAGATAATCTCTATGAAGCACTTAACACAGTTTCTGGAATGTGGTCTACCAAATGCTTATCCAGTTGGAAGGTCAGCTGTGTCCAAGGGGNAAAAGAATCCCTCTGGTTGGAGAGCTCCCTAGGCCCCACTGAGCCCTGGACAGGAGGGTCACTTCCTACCACTCATCCCTGCTAATGTTCTAACTCTTCAATCTACAATGTTGTTACATCCATGACAAAACTAAGGCTACCTCAGGAAATTATAAAACAGCAACAATTGTTAAACAATATCAAGACCCTCTAAGAATCCCAGTCAGGCCAAAGGCCAGTTTGTTGATGTACAAATGAATTACAGTCACACAGTAGCCTTCCAACTCAGGACGTATGGAAATGTAGTTTCCATCAATGTATATCAGGAAGCAAGAGAGATGCAGCAATTATCTTTGAAGTGACCCCTACTTTGTGAAGTCTGGAAGGCAAGTCAGCATGACTTGTCAGAACCCTGTGTCCCTCCCTCTCAGAAATGGTGGCCAACATTGACACTGTTTCCAAACCAGTAAGAATGGCCTCCCTGCAGGGAATATCTCACATCAGGTGGAGGCTGAGGGATGGAGCTGTCACTAAGTTGATAGAGTGTTTGCCTAGGTAGAGGCTGAAATTTTCCACTTTGGGAAGAACATCTAGGCCATTGCAGGACTCGAGTCATTCCAGGCCCTCTGGGCACATGTCCTTGTGTGCCTGTATCCCATCCTGAATGCTGAGTCTTGTCCCCCTGACTGGAATCTTCTCTCTTCTTCCTTCTTGTCCCTACTCTCAGAACAGCAGCCACCACAGGCTTCTTCCAACGGCACAATGCCATTCCTTCAATCCACTATGGCTTCCTGACTTCACTCCCTAGGAGACACAGGGACACACAAGCCTTCTGTCTTAGCTCCCATTCCCTGTTGCTGGATACTGCCCCATGGCTGGAATAGCACAAAGCAGGTCCAAATGTGCAGTCCAAAAGAGTCCCCAAAGGCAAGGAACACTACCAAAAGAGGTCTTATCCCTGACACTTACCACCCATTGTACTGTGAACCTAACACAGTGAGAAAACNGTGCTAGATAGGGCATTTCTATANGCGGAAGGTTATTTGCTGAAACCAAGTCTTTTCCATAGGAAAACTGTGATGATCTGGATTCACTGGGCCTTTTCATTCCTGCCAAGGACCTCGTTCTCCTTGTACAAAACACAAGGTAGAGATGACATCTTCACGATGATGATCANATTCAGTATCAAGCCTCCCAGGGCTAGCCACCAGCCCAGTAGAGGGACTCTATCTAACCTAAGGATCCAGCATGCCCAATCTGAACCTACAAACTGCTTTGGAGTCAGATGGGGGACTAATGGTCACCAGATACCGTGGTAGAAAACTTTAAGTCTAACAGCCAAACAGCTGGTACCTCATCCTCTTTCAATCCTGACCCAGCCACTTATCCTTTATCAAGGCCCAACTTCCTCATCTGTGGAATGGAGAATAGTCCCACCACACAGATTTGTGGTAAGGCCTAAATAAGATAATAAAGAGTGAGTACATGGGACCGAGTAAGAGGTCAGTCAAGGACAGTGAACATCATAAGGAACCTCCATGGTCATCCTACCCACAGGAATGCTGCTCACACAACAGCAAATACTCTTGAGTCCGTGACAATGTTCAGAGTGTTCATCTTTATTCTCTTCTGTGTCCCTCACCCTGCAAGGCATACTGTAGAAGACAGAGTCTTAAATATTTGTTGAAGGAATGACTTAATGGATGCCGATTTGTCTCTGTCTCTGAAATGTGCCTTCTGTATTTTATCATTTTGTGAATGATGTATTATCCTGTGACCTTTTGAATTTCCATCTAATCATGCAACTGGGTTTCTTATTTATCCCTATGACCCTGAGCAGCACACAGCTCTCCCTCCACATTATCCTGCCCACACAGACCATAAACTCTAAGCCAAGGGTGTCCCTTTGTACAACCAGCCACCCTGAAACTTCTCACCTTAGAACAGCAATTGATCGTTTTCTTAACTCGGTGGGCCAAGCCATCCTTCTCTTTGCCCTACCTGCAGTCACTCATTCAATTGCAGTTAGACGACATTAATCCAAGATGGCCTCCACCCAGCTCTCTCTCCAACTTCAGCACCTGAGCCCAAGTTTCCATACATAGTAGAAGGCAAAATCATTAGCTGAAAACTAGGCTCTGAAACTAGCTGAGCATCGCTTCAATAACACTCATTGGCCAAAGTGAGTCTCAANATAATACAATATGGAAGAGGGGAAGAATGGTGCTCAATGGAAGAGCAGAGCCTAACTATTTTTGGTTGTTTGAAACAAAATTTCATTATATAGGTCAGGCTNGCCTCCACTCACAGAGATCTGCTTGCCTCTGACTCCAGAGTGCTGGGAGTAAAAGTAGANGCCACCATGAGTGTCCAGACTCTCTCTCTCTTGATGGAATAAGTTTCAGAAAAATTTGGACATGTTTTCAAACATGATCAAATAACAGAAATGAAGGCTGAACTTAAACAGGTCAGGAAAGGAAATACACATTGAATTCAACTCGTGGAGGTGTCAGGGGGAAGAGTACACGTTCCCACTAGGATCCAGGACAAGCCAAAGTATCTGAAATTAGAAGACATCTTTCTTCCATACTGGGACTTTTTAAGGCCAGTCTTACTTACTCTTCCTGGGTGATTTCATTTACTCTCATTATTTCAGTGTCATCTATATGCTAATGACCTTCGAATATTACCTCCAGCTCAGCTGCTGACTCACATAGTCACCTTTTGAGTTGTCCCCAAATCTGCTCCATCAACAGTCTTCCAGTCTTAGAACGGAGGACTCATCAGCCACTCAGGTGATTGACCACCAATCAAGTTTGTCCTCAGTTGCTCTCTCTCTCTCCTTCACCTCCTACCTTCAATCTATCTAGAAACCCTGTCAGTTCTACCTCCAAGCCATCTCTTCCCAGTTTTCCAAGGCTGACATAAAAAAAAGCCCTTCTCAAAATAAATGGCTTGACATGACAGAACTGTATTATCCAATACAAGTCCAAAATCAAGGTGTAGGTAGAGCCACNGCCCCACTGGGACCCACTGGGGTCTTTGCCTCCTCCTAGCTTCTGGTAGTAGCCTTGGCTTGCATTCACATCAGTCTATCCTTTGCCTCAATAGTCATNACCCAGTGTTCTCCNCTACCCCCAGGGGTGGGGGATCTACATCCCAGTCATGATGGCACATTAGGTGTGCCCTAATCCAATGTGGTCTCATTTTTTAATACATCTGTAAAGATCTTACAAGAACATTTAGAGGTACTAGGGGTTAGCTAGGACTTTAATATATCTTTGGGAACATAATACAACCCATTAAAGCTACTATAATCTCTTGTTTTCATTTTATTTATTTATTTATTTATTTATTTATTCATTCATTCATTTATTTATTTTACAGCCCAACTACAGTTTTCCTCCTCCTCTCCTCCCAATCCCTACCCTGCCTTCCCTCTGCCTCTCCGCCCCCCCATACACACCTTCGCCATTTCTATTTAGAAAAAGCAGGCCTCCAAACACGACTGAAGAAAAAAAGAATNTCAACGTAATATNCCTAACAATATTCTGCTATACTATAGTCTTAGTCCAAGTCAGTATCAGCTGTCTTTGCAACCAACTCTTNTAGTCAACTCTTTCACTCTTGCTCTCTACAACAAAAGCTCAGGACAGAATCTAAACTCCTTAAATAGAATTGAAATCATNGAACCCTGACCTATATAGCTTCTCCCAGACCCATCCCCTTCCACCTTCCCTATTACCCTCAGGACAGCCACACCAAGCTCCTCTCTATCCCCAACAAGATGGGCTGACCCAAGGGAAAGCCTTTTCCCTAGATACTCTGTGGACTGCCAAGCCCAGAATTCTAATCACTCAGTCTTCTTGTCACTCAAGTACAGATAAGCTTAGATGCCACCCCATCAATGATCCTCTCAAAGCTTTACTTTCACACTTGTTAGTTTAATTCCTTACAAATCGCTCTAAGTATATTTTCTTTATTTCCAATGTATTGCCTGTATTCTCCAACCAGAATATGAGCAAGGGCCTTACCTCCATCACTGTTACATTCTCCTTTCCCAGATTAGTGGCTGGCACAAAGCAAGTGTTACATGAATACTTGCTGAAGGAAAGAACTATTCTTTGATGATCAAATGAACAGTTTTCACGCTTTATCTTGTAGAGTCTACCAACTTTAATAAGACCAAACATTCCCTCTNCTTAAAATTCCTGACTACTACTTTCTACCTGAAGACATCTGCACGCTCAAGCCACAGTCTCCTGGGTCTCTCTGCTATAATCCAGCGGCCTCCCTTGCTCACTCCTGTTCCTCTGTCTGCCTTTAATGTCATCTGGTCTTGGAATTCTGTTTTAGTCCTTANCATAGATAGAACAATGCCTCCCAAAAGATGTCCATTGTCCTAATCCTTTGCCCCTGAGACTGTGATACCTTACATGGTGAAAGATTCATATTGGAAAGATAATTTTATCACAAGGGTCCTTACAAAAGGAAGACATAAGAGTCAGGAGCAGACCAAAGAGTATGGTGATCAAAGTAAAGGCCACAAGCCCAGGAGTGTGGGACAACCACTAGAAAAGGTTAGGAATAGCCTGTCACCCAGCATGTCCAGANGGAACTTGGTTTCACTGCCACCATAGAAGCCATTTCAGTACTGGAAGAAAATAATTTGTCTGTTTTATGTGACTAATTTTGTAGTAATTTACTATGGAAGCGATGGAGAACTAATACTGCTCTCTCTTCTTCCCTTTCTGCATGTTCTTTGGATAATTTCATCTTCACCTATAGCTCTAAAGATTGTCTGTAAATGGATGAATGTTTCTGCTCTAAAATTCAGATNTTCATACCCAACAGCTTATTGGCCATCCATAACCAGATGTCCTATGGGTACCCCAAATTAAATCCATCCTCAGCTCAGCCATTTTCCCTGTCTACCCCGGTGTGGTACTAAGCCATCTTCTTTGTCTAAGCTAAAAGCAGCACCATGTATACCCTCCCAAGCACGGCTCCTAAGGGCCGCCTCTGCNTTACCCCAGTATCCAATAGATCTCTAGGCTCTGCTGCTTTAATCTTTTGAACTCGCCCTCTCCCTGCCACTGCTTCCACTACAACCCTCTCTATCTTTTAAGACTTCCTACCTAAGTCTTCTGGCCTCTGTCCATGAACCCCTCAAATCCATCTCTGTGTTACACTTTTCTTTCTAAAATGCACATATCTCATCATATCTCCCTGGCCCACAGACTCCTCTGAGATAAAAGTCAAGTTGCTAATCATGGCTTACACGGCTTTCCTCCGTCTGCCTCCCACCCCCATCACTCCAGCCTCACCTCCTCTGCACCATACCCCTGCTTCCCACTCCCCTAAATGCAACCTTCTTGTGGAAGATAGGGAAGAAAGGTTGTTTATCCTTGCCAAATTTTTCCTTCATTACTGTCCCNTCTTTAGAACCCCAACTTGGCTGACTCTTGATTCAAGGGAATAAGAAACACCTATTCCAGATCAGACAATTGCACACATATAAATCAGCCCTCATTTCTCCTCAAGATGCACTGAACAAAAGGAAAATCACACTCCAAAATGCAAATCCATGCAATATTCATTCCCTTATAGATATGCCCACCCCCAGAAACACAAACACAGAAGATATAGACAGATGCTCTTCCAACTGCAAATGCCTTCCCATAACTCCCCTTCAAATCCTCTTATGCAGACACAGCCTGAAGCCACAAGCATTCAAAGTAGGGGAAGCAAAGAATGTCAAGGGCTTAGAGAGAAAAAGAACAAACAGGTAAATGGGTAGAAGGGGAAACAAAGAAAGAATGACCATGGAAGAGTCACCTGGGATGTATTCATTCATCAGC
>LZPO01027382.1:783305-801997 GCA_001675575.1 Neotoma lepida | reverse complement strand
ACTCTTGACAGGTGGTTGGTGGGAATGCAAAATAGTTCAGCTGCTTTTGAGAACATCCAACTTCGTATTAAACATACTTATCAAATAATCCCTTCCCTAGGCATTTCTAGGGAGAAGTGAGAATCTGTGGCTAAAAGAGACTTGCATAAAAATGTTTACTGCAAGGCCTAGCATGGTGGCACATCCCTGTAGTCCCAGCAACTCAGGAGGCTGAGGCAGGAGTATCATTGGAGCCGAGGGATTGAAGACTAACCTGGCCAATGCAATGAGACCCCCATATCAAAAATAATAACAATGTTCATAGCAAATGTCTATCAATGATACTTAAATAAGCAAATTGCAAACTATTCATACAATGGAATATGGCTCAGCAATTAAATAATGCACAAGGGTGAAGAATCTCAAGCATTACAGAAGGAAAAGAATTTAGTCACAAAATAATGCTGTATGTTTCCTTTTACAAGGACCAAGAATAGGCAAAATTAACCCTGCTGAAGGGAATCACAAACTTAGTACTGGGTTTGGGAATGTGGAGAACTGCAAAAGGAAGAGGTGACAGAAATGCTCTGCATCTTGTTTGAGATGACAGTTCCACCCAACTGTCAACACACATCAAACAGGAAACTTAAAATCTGGGTATTTTATTGCATGCTAATGAAGACTAAACTAAAAACAGTAAATCAACTTAATAAAAGGCTAATAATAAGGAGATACAACATNCCAGCAAGAGCTAAGTTGGGAGTAAAGGAAGTCTGGATGGCTTCCTTTGATATTCTGGATCAAGGATGCCAGGCTGGATAGCCTGATCCAGGAGAATTCTGAAGCAAATACCTTCTGGTATTTACAAGCAACTGGCTGGTAAATCATCTTTTAGATAAATAGTTTTGTGGTGATTGACATTGGTAGTCTCCTTTAGTTATGGCAGCTCTATCATAAGTGAGAATATCTATTGAGGGCCTAGCAGGACCACACCTGGCCCTGAGTGCTGAGAATCCAGCCCCAACACCATTAGGTTCCTATTCTATAAAAGATGGGAGGGCAGCAGAGGAAGAGAGCTAATAATCAAAAAGTTTACATCAAATGATATAAAATTAGAAAATTAGAGGGCCAATAACCAAAGAGTAAAATTAGAGTATGATTATGTACTCAGTTTATACTTAAAGGTCATTGTGCTTTTAAGTTTTTCCTAATTAAGGTAAGAAGCTGGAAGGCATGATGGAGCAATTAAAAAAGGCTGCTCAAGCTATGGCTGTAGAGCACTGTTAATAGCGTACTATAATTCCTGACATACAGTAAGTCTTCAATAAGGTTCAGTTATTATGATCATTATTATTTCTCTCTGCTCTCTCCCTTCTTATAAGAAAAACATGAACTTTGAGAATAGATGTGCAATTAAAGACATGAACAAAAACATTCATAATAATTTCATTCATAATAGCCAAAACTGGAAACTATCCAAACAGTAGAATGGATAAATAAATTGTGGTATGTTCATATAATGGGAAACCTCCCTGTAATAAAAAGAACAAACTGCCGCTTCATAGCAATTAGCAACTTGGATGATTCTTACAAACATAATATTGAGTGAAAGAAGCCAGACCACATACTATGTAATTTCATTTATTTAAGGTTCAAGAACAAACAAAACCAACCTATGCTGATGGAGGTCAGGACAGAGGTTACATTTGGCAGAAGTTGCTGATGGGAAGAAGGCACAGAGGGACTTTCTTGGATATTAGAAATATTTGTTACCTTGATTCAAGTACCAATGATTCAAGTGTACAATGAGTAAAACCTGAGCTATATGGAATGGAAGAATGTGCCCCATTCTCACCCACTCCTTGTGATTGTGTTTTAGAGATAACCTCATGTGCTTTTTGCCCCCACAGTACTCATAAACCTACACTAAACAATAGAGAATGTGTGTTTATAAAAAATAATCTGTTTGTGATGGATAAAAGATGCATAATATACAAACTCTGTCAATGGAATGGAAGAACGTACCACATTCTCACTCATCTCTATGAGTGACTCAGAAATCCTCTAACCAGCCTCTTGGCCCACAGTGCACATAAGGCCTCTGCTCAGCAACAGGGAATAAAATAATTAAATGATCTGTTTGCCACAGCTTGAGCTCTCTACTGTATGCATCTTATACCTCAATAAAAAAAATTTAATGTAAGTAGAATTAAGCAAATAGAGAAGCACATTTGGGAATATGAAAACTTACTGTGGCGGATCTCAGGTATCTGCACCACTGCTATCTTCAGTGAATGGAATGCTGGTCCTCCAGGCCAAAACCAGCTCATTCATCAGTGTGGTGCTTTGAATGAGAATGACCCCCATAAGCTTATAGATTTGAAGACTTGATCACCAGGAAGTNGCACTATTGGAAAGGCTTAGGAGGTGTGGCCTTGGCTTCACACCCTTTCTGACTTGAGTTTTCAAAAAGCTCATTCCAGGCTCAGACTCTCTCCCTTCCTGCTGCCTGTGGATCTGAATGCAGAACTCTCAGCTACCTCTCCAGCACNATGTCTGCCTGTGTGCCTCCATGCTTCCTGCCACGGCAATAACGGACTAAACCTCTGAAACTGTAAGGAAGCCCCAGTTAAGTGCTTTCTTTTATAAGAGTTGCTGTGGTCATGGTCTCTTCACAGCAATAGAACAGTGACTAAGACAATCAGTACACAGTTCCTGAGTATCTCTGATCTACCAAGATCATGCCAAGTATCCAAGATACAGAGAAACACAGGGNATCCCTGACAGGGCAGTCAGTCTTGTAACTAACTCATCACCCTGGGACCACCGAGAGCTTCTTTAAATGTAACTATGGGTTCACGGCCAACCACCAAGAAATTCTCAAATTCTAACTCAATAATGACAATGTCATGCATGGTCATCCTCTCCTCATGAGAAACAATGTGGTGAACACATCTCAGATCCTGCTGTTTAATTGCAATTGACATTTCTAGGTCACTGGAGGTGAAGGCAAACATCTTTCTGGAAGGCGTCTTGTTTAGGACAACAGCAGAGGAAAGGAGGCTAATTTTACAGAGTACAGCCAGCCTCTGGCCCACAAAGAGCATCCAATGAGTCTCTGTCCTCCTGACAGCAGCAGTGATGTAGGAATCAAGAGATGATGTTTGCTGCCTACAAATCTCATCACCACATCATGGGCTCTAAGATGCTGCCCTGAAGACACTTCCAGATGTGGCATCCCTATATGAAACATGGCATGTGCTCTTTGCTTCCGTCTCCAGGATAAAGTAATCNTTTGTTTAATGCATTTGGGGCTTTGTCCTTCTCCCAGATTCCCAAGTCANCTGATGCTTTAGCCAAACTAGCCCGATTCTCTTGTTCTCTGTAGAGAAGCACATTTACAATGCTGAGTGGCAGGAATGGGGACAGGTATATGTGCTATGCCACAGAAGTCTGAAGATAACTACTGGGCTAAAAAGAAATAGTCGCCCTCTGCAGAGATAAGCAACCTAGAAGAAGGGGCCTAGGAAGGTCAGTNATTCTGAACATTGCTACCAGGCCCACTCCTCCTAAGACCTGACTTTAATATGGGCAAGGACAGAAAGGAGGCCAATGGGGTTAGTATTCAGCATCTGGATGCNACCAGGAAGAAGATGTCCAATTGCCTGCGACAGTGTCAATAAAACACCTGTCATAAACATGCTGGTCTTAGTTTGAAAAGTAAGCTGTGTATCAGTTCATCAGTAGGGACACAGGCTGTGAGAAGTTATTGACAGAGCCTTTGAGGAACAGAGACCAAATCTGCTTATGTCCTGAGAGTTACTCTGGGCCCGCTCTGGTAAGTACAGACCCCAGGGCCAACCCCAGGCACTGAGAGGGTATAAAGTGTAAAAGAAATTGAGCTTAAAACATGAAGCTTTTACTCTGTAGGCGTGAAAATTCTTGCAGGAAAGAAACAATAAAAGCCCCTGAAGAGGGGCTAGAGAGACAGTTCNGCAATTAAAAGAGCACGGGTTGTTCTTCAGAGGATCCAGGTTCACTTCCAGCACCCTCTTGTCAACTCCAAAGTGTCTATAACTCAAGTTCCAGGGAATCTGACATCCAATTCTGGCCTCCCCGGGCACCAGGAACATAGGAGGTACACAGACATACATGTAGACAAAACACCCATATACATAACAAAATTAAATTTCAAAAAAAAACTACTNGGATGGCTGACTGAGCTCATAATAGANGGGAGAGGAATCTGTGCCCATGGTTTTATATTTTCCCAGGCCTGACATTGCAAATTATTACAAATTAGGTACCAGAGTTCTGGGGCAAGGCATCTAAGAGCAAGATGTCAAGCATTCTGGCACCTTCTAAGGCCCTGAGGAGAATCTGCTCATGCTCATTCCTGGTTTCTGTTAACCTGCCAGAATCCTCAGCATCCCTGCATCCCAAGTTCTGCTGCTTTTTTTTTTTAAGACAGGGTTTCTCTGTGTAGTCTTGACTGTCCTTGAACTCACTCTGTTGACCAGGCTGGCCTCAAACTCACAGAGATCAGCCTGCTTCTGCCTTCTGAGTGCTGGGATTAAAGTGGTTATCCAGTGACTTCCAGAACAAGGTGCAGAATAGAAGAAAAGGGTGCTGAGAGGAGATGCTGCAGGCTCCGACAGTACACCTCCCCTTCCACCCATTTCATGCCAACAGCCTTCTGTGTAAGGTTCTCAGGGCATATTCTAAATATAACAAAGACAGCGCTAATCTAAGGCATCAAGACCTCAGCCCCAAACACAAGACTCCTACTCCCTCTCACACAGCCTACTTCAATTTTCACGAACTCCCTACCCCCACCACACCCCTAGTCTCTGGCAACACTTTACCACCCCCCTCCAGCTTTGACCCATATTTTTCCCTTGACATGTTCCTGCAAACCAGATGTCCTACAATGCAGCCCTCCTCCCTGGTGTCCTCTTTCTCCATCCTGACCCATGGCCACCTACTTTTTCTCTGGGCGTTTGCATGTCAGTGATCTATAAGATAGCTCATTCTACACAATTTCATCACCTCAAGATATGTGATTTGCTCCTTGTCTGCTTCTTACCCCACCAAAGCCCCATAGGGAAGGGAGCCCTCAGTACCCAGAGCAGCAGTCTCCTGGTGACTGTGCCCTCAATAATATCTACTGACAAGGACGAGATNACAGGAGGGTCTGGGAGAAATTGCCAAACTGGGCTTTCATAGGAAAGGACAACTTTGCCTTTGGTGCATTCTTGCTACCTTCCTGATCTTCTGGTGCCAAAAGAACTGTTCCAGCAAGCTGACTTCCCTTGCCCAGGAAACTGCAGATGCCAACTGTAATTAAAACAGCAACTTAATTTTCCAGTAAGTGTTGGGTGAGGTGGCACTGGGATGTTGATTTCCTCCAAGCAGTCAGTCAAACTGAGTTGTTTGGGTTTGGTTTTTGTTTTATTTTTTTTTTATTTTTGTCAGATTCTATAACAGCCTTCTTCCTTCTGAAGAGATGTAGGAGTGCCTGTTTAAGTCAGAGCAAATGAAAATTAATTTTTCTTTGAAAATTTTTTAAATGTCTTAACCCCTCTTGAGCTAATTGGAGACACCTGAGAATGTCAGCTATCAAAACTGGGGTTGAGGTGGGAGAGAGATTATCTTCTAAATCAAACACAGGCATTCTCTCAGAAGTCTTTTTAATTATTTCTTGGACAAGAAACAACTAATTAGCATCCCAGTAGGGGGCTTCAAATATTTCTTTTATCCTTGGTTAACTTCCAACAAATCCTCATATAGGAAGGACAGAAAGAGAGAGAGGGGGCAGGTAGTCTCTGTAATTCTAGAAGCTTTTATAAAAATATATTTCTCTTCTGACTGGTGAGAGCGGGAATTGAAATTCTGAGGATGAAGAAAGTGATGAGTAGTGAAAACAGCTTTGCAATCTTCTTTGAAAGGTTTTTATTTCACGTAGTATTTTCCGCCTTAGGGAAAATAAAAATACAATACTTACATCCTTACCTTGCTTATGTTGCAATTTCAAACATTCACAATACTTACAATACCATATGTTCAGCACTCAATTCAACAAATATTTATTATTTTCTTGGCACTGTGCTAGATGCTAGGANAAGAAAACAAACAAAATTTAACCAGCTTTCTCTTTAACAACTGTGGACAGCTCTAAGAACTCTCTAGAACAATACAAACAGGAGTCCTGCCTTCAANGAGGTCAATGGTCTAGGGAACAATGCCCCTCNGGGATGAAAAGGGCCTGGGAGGATGTTCATGGCTCCTTAGTGTGTGCTACTTCCTATCAGCTTCACCAAATCTGTGTCCACTGAGACAGAAGTTCATTTAGAAGCTGAGTGTTTAACTTCACTCTGAAGAAGGAATCAGGAAGCAGTCTTAGCACACACATCTGTCCCTAAACTTCAGGANAATCTATTGCAAAGGCCAGCGTCAGTCTTTAGCTTTCCCATTGTGCAGCAAAGAAAGCTGAGACCCACCAAAGTCNGAGCTCATGAAGTCATCAATATGGGAAAAGGTCTAAGGCTGGACAGACTGCTGCCTGCTCTCTGTAGGGTGCCATGGACTCCAGGAGCTCAAGGCTGAGAGGAAAAACAGAGGGGAAAGAACTACTCTCATGCCTATTGCCTCCTCCATCCACTACTGAAGGTCACCAAGAGCAGGATAGTCCTCAGGAAATTATCTGGGTAACTGGCAATGTCCCATGGGCATCATAAGACAAGGAGGGTAGAAACGGCCAGGCCACCTAACACTCAGCCTGACCAAGCTCAGTTCTGCCTTCCTAGATGTCTGTGCTTCTAAAAGTCTCTCTCCCCAGTACTTAGGTATATATTCTATATTTCTGTGTGTCCCTGANAAAGCATCAGAAAAATAGAGAATAGACCCACTGAGGCAAAGCATCAGAAAAATAGAGAATAGACCCACTGAGGCAGATGGCACAAGTATAAAGTGCGCTCAAGAGAACTTTAAAACAAAGGAAGAGTAACAATAAAACCAATTAAAGCCAAGGCATCTGGGGCAGCGCTGAGGTGCTGGGCATAGAGCAACCTCTACAGCTGGTCTGGATTTGGACAGAGTTTTTGTTTGGTTGGCTGGTTTTGTTTCTTTTTTGTTTCTTTGTTTGCTTGCTTGTTTTTGAAGATTTCCTACAGTATGTTTTTATCATTTTTTCCATTCCCCCATCATCCCCCAATTCCTCCCAGATCCTCCCCCTACCCACCCAACTTCATGTTCTTTCTCTTAAAGAATAACAAAAAAACAGAAAGAAAAATCTACTTAAAGAAGGTAGAGTTCGTTTTGTGTGGTTGACACACCCGTGTCACATCATTGACAAAAACTGGTTTTCCCTCTCCTAGCAGCTATCGTTTTCAAAGAGTTTCTTGGGTAGGGGTGGGACTTTGTGCTCACTTCCCCTCCTCCACACTGGGATTGTGTCTGGCTGGAGCCTCATGCAAGCCCTGTGCATGCAGTCACAATCTCTGTGAGTTCACATGTACATCTGCCCTGCTGTGTCTAAAAAATGCTGTTTCCTTACAATCTGGACTGAGGTTCTTGGCTGACCAAAGCTGGAATGTCATGGCTTAGCCTGTCCTTTTCATGATCTGTCACCTTGATATCCACTTGCAAGTGGGCAAGAGACAGCATACCTGGCTATGAGAGCAAACTCCCTGAAATGGCTGTCTTCAGAGCACAAACAAACAAGCTATTATTACCTTTCATTCAAAGCTTTCAGATTTACAAAGAAGAAAAGTGGCAAAGGAAGAAAAAAACAGACAAGATGAAAACGGAAAAATCTTTATCCATAATTTCCTCTCTTGCATCGTGCTATATTATACCCACATAATCATGTTTAGACTCGGTCTCACACCTTTCATAGGCACTGCACTGGGCATTGCCTTTCGTCTTCTAAGACAACTGGTGGTGAGCCTGTGATGGAGGTAAGCCATGCCTCCTAGTACAGGATGGAACTTGTTTTGCATAATCAGTGTCCTTTATTTTACAATCTTGTGTTCTTAGGTGACACTCTAGGTACCATGAACAATAAAATTCTTATATGTGGCAGTACTTTAAAAACAGGCTACAATAATGGCTCATTGACAAATCTCTATCATCATTAATGGATTTACAGTGAAATTCCACTTCCCTAGTCTACAGTGTCCACACAAATTACATTACCTAGAGCCAGCCTGGACTTCGGTGTGATTTGTTTCTCCTTCTTGATAAAGTCCTTTGTTGTCACAAAGTCCTTCTTTGGAACTCAGTGTATGCCTCAATGGCAGAGCACTTATCTAGTGCACAGAAGGTTCTGTGTTCAATCCATGGTACCACATGGTACCATAAAAAGAAAAATAATAGGGCCCCCATTGATGCATAATTTCCATATTGAACCCTCTTCCTTCATTCTTCCATTTCTTTTTACACTTGGCCCTGTTCTGTCTCGCTTTTTTATCCAACAAGAGATTTAGTTATTAAGTAAAAAACCTAATTGTATTAAGGAATCAAGAGAGGACAAAATGGAGAGATGGCTCAATATTTAAACCTATTCCTATTCCAAAGGATCCAGATTCANTTCCAAATACCCACCTCAGACAGCTTATATTCACTTGTAATTCCAGGGGTTCCAACACCTTTATTGTGCCTCCTCGGGCACCCTGGTAGACATGCAAACACACACACATACACTAAATTCATAAATAAGCCTTTTTTTAAAAAGGAAATGTTAAAGTCTGTGGCCCCATAAAGACAAAGAGAACAGGACAAGAGACATCAAGAGGAAAGATTGTTGACACATTTTTGCAGCAGAGAAGGCAGAGAGCTTTCTGACTGAAGAGAGAAAAGGAATCTACAACTTCAGCAAGTAGGAAGGGGGTGTCAANACGAAAGGGAGAGAGATACCCCCCAGAGCCCAGAAAAGAGCAGCTCTGAACTTGATGGTGCTGTGTTTAGAAGATGAAAATAACAGGCCTCATACAAAGAAGTTAAGAGATATTGTGTCTGTCATTATCTAGAAAACAACTGATTCATGCTTTCAAAATACACAATTTCAATTTAGAATTCTCTTCTAAATCAAACTATCAGCCAAGACTCCAAGAACAATAGCATTTTTTCATGCAAATGAGAACTCGAAGATGCACATTCTTTTTCAAGAGGCTACCGCAGAATGAGTGACAGCATTGGGGGTGGGGGTGGACATCAGNCATGGNGTCCATGAAAGACACAAAGATAGGAGATCTAACCAGGAGAGTGATCAACAACAGTCTAAGACAATGAGGTTGCATGTACTAACAAGCCAAAGAAAAACCAACTCAAGCAGGAAGAAAGAGGGTTCTATGAGGAGAAATGGAACCCACAAAGTATCTGATATGTTGGGNTGTTGGAGACCCTATCTTGACAGGTACTTACTTGGAAGACCTACCAGAATCTTTGGGAAAGTTGGCAATCAATAAATGAAAAGTTAAGCAAGGGCCAGGGAGGTAGCCATCAAGTAAAGACACTTGATAGCAAGCCTACTGTGATCCCTGGGACCCACATAGTTGAAGGCNAGAACTGACTCCCATAAGTTGTCTTCNGACCTCTATATGCACACCACAGCATAAATGTACTCCCCAAAATGTGCATGCACACAAACACACCACATATCTATATAAATAAATGAATAAAATATAATTTTAAAAATTGAGTTAAGCAAAATTTTCCCCTTATTTACCCTTAGGAAAATAAAACTATGTAGAAGAAGCTAACACAATCAGAGGTCACAATTTGACTCAGAAGCAAATGTTATTTACACGGTCAGAATTGCATAAATACTAACAGGGATTTTGACCTAANACTGTGAACTGATTACATTAAGAAAAATCAGNAAGATGTGGGTAAAGGGTAGACTACAAGGGCTAACCTCCAAATCNATTATCTAAAGCTATCCAAGAAATAGCAGCATGACCGTATTATTTTTAAATACACGATGTGTGAGAAAACAACTAAAAATCCAAAGTAGCTGCCCCTAAAGAGCTAGCCTGGGAAACTGGAGATAGGGGACAGCTTTGTTCTTCAGGGGACTTTTAGTAGCATTTTACTACCACTATTTTACTTTGATTAAAAAGTATTAATAAAAACAAAACTAAATTTAAAAACCTGTGTTCCAGTAATATATACTGTGAATTAACATTTTAGAAAACNTGTAATTATCTTTGTGAGTACCATAACTGTATTGCATTATATTATTTTATTAAAAGCATTTTATTGGATGTAAACATTTAAAGTATTTCACCATTTAAAAGAACTAACAGAAATAAGTGCTTTATAAATAGATATATTTGCTCATTTAATCTTCACACTAATCTAAGTGGTATAGTACCATCGTGTGAAGAAAGGACAGTTGTCTTAGTTGCTTTTCCGTTGCTATGATAAAATATCCTGACAAAAATAACTTAAAGAAGAATGGATTTATTTTGGTCCAGGGGAGATAGCATCCANTGTGGCAGGGAAGACGTGCCAAGTAGGGAAGGTGTGGTGGCAGGGACAGGAGGCAGCTGCTCACATCACATCTCCTCCTTCCCTCAGAAAGCAGAGGAAAAGCAGGAAGAGAGATTAGATTATAAAACCTCAAGACCTGCCCCCAGTGATCCANATCCTCCATCAAGNCTCCACCACCTAAAGATTCTGCAACCTCCCAAACAGCATCACCAGCTGGGGACCAAATCTTTCAACATGTGAGTCTATAGGGGACATTTCANATTGAAACCACAAGAAAAGTTGAATTTGTCTAAGTCACAAGATGTAAAAGCAGAGGCAAGACTCCATCTGGGGCTTCTGACTCCAGGCCAACCCTGCACACCACTGATGGCTGCCTCTCTGTTCTGATCCAGATTCCTCAATGCCAGTGTCCTTCCCAAACCTAAAGGACCCATCTCCACTTGCCTCATCTTCCACCCCTGTCTAAAGTGTGAGCACTTGACCATGACAACCAGAGGACCTAGTAAAAGTAGACTGTACCCCAGTAGCCCTTTAAATGGCATGGTGATGACTAACCCTAATCCACACCAACACCAGACGGCAAGAAGACTCCACAGGGCCCTCTATGGCCTCATCCCATCTCATCCATTGCTATATCTCAGTGAGATGAGATCTAACCTGAGGCCCTTCTCATTCCAGGGGCTTCATCAGCCTCTTTCAACCTGCATGGCCCTGTCTTCTCTCTCTACCCCTCCTCCATCTCCCCGTGTTCCCTCCACATGCACCCATTTGCAAGGCTGAGCCAAACCAAGAAGTTGGAGATTCATCACTGAAGACTTTCAGCAAATGGATCTTCAAAATACATCAAAGCAGGTTCATTAAAAATGTCTGCCAAGAATCACTCTAAAGTGTAGGTGTCACAGAGAGCAGAGGATTTAATAAGATTTATACAATCAGCAATTGATATCAGACAGAGTATACCCAAGATAAAGTCACACTAGATCCTTCTACACTAGATGAGGAATGAAGCCTACGTTAGTGCCACTCCCATAGCCATACTCAGCCCATATCTCTGAGATCTCCCCACCCCTTCAGGTCCATTTTTAGCCTGCCAGCTCCCATTGCCTGACAACCTAGGCCTAACAACTTCCTCTGGCCACCACAGCCCACCTGGACCAAGCAGACAGACTGGATGCATCAGAGAGTTGAATCTCCACCTTCCGCAGGCCTCAACAAATGGCTGAGGAGACTCAGTGGATGGGAGGATGAATACCCAAAACTCTCTCAGGCCCGCTGGAGCAGTGATGAGTTCTCACCATTCCTTCCCAGAGCACCAAAGAAACAGTAATCTCTCCTCCAACTTCTTCCTCCTTCCTGTCCTGGGGCTTCTGGAGGAACGTGAATTACTACAAGGCCTGTCTGACTCAGCAAAATGCCTTGAGAGAACCAAGTGTGCCAAATAGTGTCTATGGGGACAAGCCATGATAAACAGACAGGACTGCCACATAATTAACACCTCTGGTTTTCAATGCAAAATAAATGTCAGAAAGTAAGACTTTCTAAAGGGCTTCAGACAAAGCCCTTTCAAATTTGTTTGCACTGCTTTTTCCATCACAGTGTTTCCTTTTTATACACATGCACACACACACACACACACACACACACACACACACACACACACACACACACGCTTTCTAAAAGAGGATCTCACTATGTAGGTGTTGCTGTCTCTGCCTCTGGAGGGCTGGATTACAGGAGTGTGCTACCATACCTGCTTCTTCACACCATTTCTCCATTACTTTTCTTCTTCACAAAGGCAAATGTCTGACCTCCCTGTGCCCAAGGCTCAGGGATCATTGCAGGAAAGGGGTAAGAGCCAAAGGTGGTGGATGACTACAAGGGACAGTGCTTTTCAGACACAACAGGACAGTTGCACATATGAACCCAGTGTTTGTGACAGCATGAGGCCAGAGCAGACTCAAGACAGACAGAATCCCATCATGAGGCAGGAGGGGACACTGTCCCACCCCTAGCTGACAAGCTGTTGATAACTGATAGCTGCTGAGAGAGGAAGAGTTAGATTTCTCTGAGGATGTGTCCCCCTGGTAAGTCTAACACACTCCAGAGAAGGGTCCCACACCTAATGAGGTTGAGGGGGTGTGCTTCCTCACCCCTTTATTTTTAGTTCTTTGGGAATTTCCTACAATGGGTTTTGATCATATTCATCCCTCCTCCAACCCTCCTTGGCCCATCCCCCACCACCCAACTTTGCTTCCCACTTTTTGTTTCAACACCCACACAAAATTGAATGGCTATAGAATGATAGGCATGAGTCTAAGAGGAGATGAGGGATAGATATGATGTATAAAACTCTCAATCAATCGGTATTTTTTTAATCCAAAGAAGCAGGCATGACTATCATCCCCAGTGAGCACATGAAGAGACTGAGGCACAGGTTAAACATGTCCAAGATGAAACCCAGGTTGCCTGCGCCTGGCCTTACTGGCGTTCACCTCTAGCCTTTATTCAGAAAGCAGAGACGGGGGAAGGCANCCAAGGAGAATCCAGCCAGTGCTAGAAGCCTCCTTAAGCCTATGAATCAGCCTCAGAAAAGAGGCCCTTCGTGGGCTAGAACCAGTGTGAACGTAGCAATGAGCCCCTAGCGTTTGTCAGGAGCTTGTATCCAAACTTTGCAACCAACCTTCCTTTTCCTGTGAGTTTCTCACAACACAATGGTTTCACAGAAGGGTAGGAGAGAAAATATATAACATAATAGCTCTCCAATATTCCACTCCACCCCTGGATGCCAACGGGGGGTACCTAGATCCAGAAAAATATCTCAGCCCTCACTTCATTGGAATTGAATAGTCAAGCAAGCTCCCTTAATTTCCCAGAAGTAAATACTTGACTCCAGCACCCTCCTCTGTAAGTAAGATGCTGTGAACTAAGCTAAGTGTAAGCAGACTCAGACTCCCAGGCTTCTTCCTTCCTCCCACCCCATCCCTGAGTGTCCTCCCAGCACCTCCTTCTGCTCTGTGAAGCAAGGTCAGCATCTACCTTTGCTCTGCTCCTGTCAGCACAATTGACAGTCCTTCCATTGTCTCTACTCGGGAGAACAGAATGCAGGCAGCTTCAGTATGTAAATAATACATTCAGTCCCAGCCAGACAAAGGTTTTTCGGTGACTCAAAGAGAAAAACAGGCAGCAGAAGGGTGTCATTGTGGGACACATGACACCCTGAACCCAGAGGAGAAGCTCAAGCTGTCAGTGACACACTCGTTTGCCAACAGCAGTTTCATTTGCGCAAAATCCATCATCCATCACGTTAAATTAATGTTGTTAATTTGAATTTTATTGGATTTTGTCATTTTATTTGCTTTTAATGTGTGAATCTCTGGTGGTTTGGTGATTATATGAGAGTTTTACGTGCTAGGAGTGTACACCTAGCTTTATTTTACACATAGTTAAATAAGATTATAATAAAAACAATGTAAGACTACTCTAGGGTCCATATGAGTCTTTTCTGTTCCAACACTAACCCTAAGACATGTCATCTTCCCCAAACCTGGGTGCCCTGGTGAAGGCAGCTCTCCTGTGTGGTCCTCACAAACCTTGCTCTTGGCTGATGCTCTGTGACTTTTGCAACTGATGGCATCACTGGGTTGTTTAGTGTGGCTCAGCCCTTCTGGGACTCTTAAAAGAAATGAACAAAACATGTCTCAAAACCACCCAGCCAAGAACAGAAGGGGACATTTTGTCACAAGCTCCAAGCCTTCCAAGGGTCAACCTATGGGCTATTTTCCTCTTTGCATCTTCATGTAGGTGACTCATGAATGATGTTCTGTGGGAGTCCCAGGTTGGTTCCCAGAAACTCTGGTGCAGAAAAAGACAAGGGTATGGTTTAGCTGAAGGTAAATGCTATTCATCTGAATCCATGAGACCCTAGCTGCCCAGCAACAGCAAGAGTAAAACATAGGCAGAGAGGATGTAAGACAGGATATAGACAGAGATGCCTGGCATCCTCAGCAGCTAGTAAAATACTTCTTAAAGGAGAAATGCTAGACTTTCTAGTGGGATTTATCTCATAGTTGCTCGATGTCTGTGTNCTCAACTGTAATCCACTATGGTCATCCAGCTTCAGACCCAAAGATTCTAGGCTTCCTCTTCACACTACTCATATACTATCCTTGATCTCACACTGAAATCCCTCACCTGTGGAAATGACAAGGCTATATGGCCAGGCTTTCAATTTTTATATAGCATTTCCGTATACTAACCATGTTATCTAAATAACCTTCTTCCCCTGCTTGAAGTTACACATGGCCATACCCAGAGACCCAATTCTATAAAGGTAGTTAAATGGTGTCCCAATCAGATAGTAGCTTCTACTAAATTCTACAAACATTTGCCAAGTACCAGTNATAAGCAATGTGTCATAGGAGTGGAGGCAAGATAACAGTGAGTATGTCGTGTCCCTGGACTCAACCTTTTCCTCATCCTGATGATAGAAATGTATACCAAGAGGAGCCTTGGAGAAACAGAGTGGGGCTTAGAGACTAGGTGCTCCCATTCTGCTGGGAGGCTGGGAACAGCTTGCTGAGGAGCAAATGCTCGGATGGGCTCTGGCTGTCTGGAAGGATCCCTTTCAGATAGAGATAGAAAACAAGAAGAAAGCTCCCAACAGTGGTCTTGCCCCAAGCAGTCTCAAACTTTCCACACCTTTCTAGTCCGGTAGTTTTCAAGTCTGATGGCTTCAAGCTGTGTCAGGCTCAGTTCCAGGATCTCAAGGCACAGATGGGCATCGAGGAAATGGAGCATAAGATTTGGTCAGTCCCCTCCCTCTTCAATTCAAGCAACTGAGTCAGAACAAAATGAACAATGCCAAACAAACACTCAAGAAGTCAAAATCGGGGCTAGAGATGGCTCACTGGGTAAGAGTGAATTCAATACCCAAGACCCACATTAAAAAAAAAAAAAAAAAAAAAGCTTCGAATGACTATACCTGCCTTTGGCCCCAGAATTGGGGGTGAAGACAGGCTCACTGGCCAGTCTAGCTGAAATGGCGAGCTTCTGGTTCAGGGAGAGAGCCTATCTTAAGAAAATAAGGCAGAGAGAGAGAGAGAGAAAGACACCCACTGCCC
Organism: Neotoma lepida; assembly: GCA_001675575.1. Lineage (NCBI taxonomy): Eukaryota > Metazoa > Chordata > Mammalia > Rodentia > Cricetidae > Neotoma > Neotoma lepida. Next base: position 786,404 of record LZPO01027382.1, on the reverse strand, counting down.
TCCTCAGGTCTCCACATGCATCTGCATAGGAGCACGCATCTATATGCTTACATGCATGTAACTCACACATACACACACACACAAATAACATAAGTAAAAAATGCTTCAAAGTACTGGTCAGGAAATGAGAGAACAACCCTGCTCCCAAGCAGCCCCTTAACGGCTGGCAGAGCCTGGCAGTCTTGCCAAGCCTTAGCTTCCTCCCTCTCATCCCGCAGCCGTTCTCAAATGTCTGCAAGACTTCCTGCCGTCTGTAAACTGCTGGTCAGCTTTAGGGGAAGCTGCCTAATGTTTGGACACCTGGTTGAGGATTTACTGACACCTCATGGTCCCCCTTCGGCTAAAATACAAAGGAAGTTCTAAGTCACAATATATTTCCCCTTCCTTTACTCCTCTTCCCACACAAGGGGCTTGAGCAGTAAGATAAATGGAATGCACTTCTTGTCTACTAACCCAGCAAAAGCCATTTGTCACCTTGGCCAAGGGAGGCGAACAACTATTTGCAGAAGGGGACTTGTGGCTTTGAGAATGTCCAAATGAGTTCTCTTCTGGGATAAATGAGAGGGAACACTGCTCTGTACTGTTCCTGCCACACTGATCCCCTGGATTCCTAGAGCTGTGTGGTTATAGAGAATGAAAATATGCCCTCCCTCAACATGCAGGAATGACAAGTCAGGGAGAGGAATAGGGGCTGGTCATTTGGCCTGCAACTCTTAATAGGCAGTTAAATTCTCACCCATAAANAATGTAGTCAGTGAGGTGGATTATGAAAAAACACTGCTTCAAGTTGTTTAAATCTTCCCAATTAGAATTAGCCCAAAAAGCAAATGAAAATAGAGCTATAAACTGATTCTTCTTATGTACTAATATGTGTGTGTGCAAAAACTAAAGATCAGACATAAGCAAATAACAGGAAAGGCAATTATTGACTTTGTAAATGGTGCATCCTAATACTTCTAATCCAGGGACTCATGTTTCTGGCTTTGTTAAGAAATGCCAAGCCTGTTACCTTCAACTGCTTCTATAAATTAGTACACACACTTCAGTTTATTGGGGGGTATAATCAGAATGAAAATATTGACATAAGCAAACACTCATTTCTAGCAATAGAAAAGTAAATACAAACATGTTTCCTAACAGCATTGGTTCATCCTGCTTTTTTCTCCCAAGATTATTATATATCATCATCATCATCATCATCATCATCATCATCATCATCATCATCATCATCATACCGTGCTGCAGCATCATGGTATCTGAGGACAAGATGGCCAGTCTTTGTAGTTCTGACCCTTCTTTCAATTTTTTTTTTCAATCTGGAATTAACATCAGCAAATCCNTCCACCCTTATAACATGTGTCTACTCTGATCTANGCAANCTGGCATCTCCACAGCTGAAGCAAGAAACAAGCCATNTTTAAGGAGCATTCCCTAGGCCAATAACTGACAGCAAGGATGTCAGTTACTGAAGCAATCTCATATACTNTCAACGGGAAGTTAGCATATTAGATAAACAGAGGCTAACAGTTGGTATATTCTTCCAGTGGCAGGCGANGGTCTCATGGAGGCTGCATTAGCAGTGTGTATATTCAGCAATGGGTGTTCAGCTCCGGAGGCTGAAGAGCGTCCAGTCTGATCCGGCTTCTGGTGAAGGCTCTTCTCCTGCCTTCTCGCTAAGTCCTCAACTGATCTTTCTTCGGTTTGTTTGGAGAGCGAGAGGCGGNGACCTGACNGGTGCCCCTTATTCTATCTGATCAGAGCCCCACCCACAGACTCTCATTTTACCTCAATCACTTCCTTGATCCAAACACATGCCCTCTGGGGGCGGAGCATCAACACTGGAGCATGGAGGAGACCCACACTGGGTCCACAATGGGGTCTATGGAGAAACTGTCATCCTCAGGAACTTGAGGACATAATTTAATAAGTTAGTTATCATTTATCCACAAGCTCCTACTGTGTGCCAAGCATTTCCCTGATGGAGAAAGTAAACAGACTAAAGAGGAAAAGACGTATTTAGAGAAGAACATGCATGGATAAACACTCATATTCTAGCAACTGCCTGTTCTTTTCACATTTCTGTGGATAAACTTTNGAGTACATAGTCATAAACTCTCAAAATGCTGCCTCCTCACCTAGAGCACAGCACTTCAGGTGAAACCAGGATAATTCAAATCAGTATTTATTTGTTCCTCCCAAGTTTGGATGCAGTTGTGTATTCTAAGTTGTATTGTTGAATTTTCACCACTTATTTATCAAAAGAGCTCTCTTCCTCTGAATCAGCTATTGAAATCTGGGAGTCCTTGAGTGTGGGAGCACTGTCTCATTNTGAAACCCCCAGCTACACTGGGTCTGANACATAACGGACCTTCATAAAACTGTCAAAGGAATAAAAGATCAAAAATAACCACATATAAAAAATTTAGGCTGTACTCGTGTTTGTTTATTTAGGGATGACCACTTGGATTTGATAACCTATCAGGATTTATCCTTGAAAAAAAGATGGATTTTCCCTCTCTCTCTCTCAGCAGTTATTAATTGCCTATAGCTCTTTGTCTATAGATAGGGGCTTGTGAGATGGCCTCCATCCCTATTGGTATGTCAGCTGGTGTTGTCATTGTGCAGATCTTGTTTAGATGACCATATTTTTGCAATTTCATGGGTGCAGCTTCCCTACCATATATAAAAGACACAATCTTGCAGCTGGAGTCNTGTTCCTCTGGCGCTTAAAGTCCTCCAACCTCCTATTCTTCTATGTTTCCTGAGCCTTAGATGTAGAGGTTGGAATATAGATTATCAAGTGTGGTTGGGCACCCACAGTCACTTATTCTGTGCATTTTAACCAGCCATAGATTTCTGTATGGTCCCCAAGTGGGGCAAAAAGAAGGTTCACTGATGAGAGCTGAGATCTACACTCCCCTGGGTACAGGAATAAGTGTTTGGGATGTTCTTAGGAATTACATTGCTTTAGGAAAGCTACAGGAGTAGGTTCTCTTCCAGGACCTCATCAGCCACTCGTATTTGGCTGTTTACAGAACTAGGTATGAATTACCTTGTACTCAGTGGACCTTAAGTCCAATTAGACAGCTGTCAGTTGCT
>LZPO01027382.1:712486-725272 GCA_001675575.1 Neotoma lepida | reverse complement strand
GCCTTAAACAAAGAAGTGGTCTTTTTCTCCTACCGTTCTCTCCATGTGAGCACAAAGGAAAGGCCATATGAGGACACACTGACATGAAGATGTCAGTCCNTAAGCCAAAAGAAGAGCCCTCCCTAGAAAGTGAACCCATCTAGTACTTGATTGGGCCTTGTAGGCTTCAGAACTATGAAAAGATAAACTTGTTTAAGCATTCATTCTATAGTATTTTACTATGGCAACCTGAACACAGGACCCAACACAATCACCAAGGAAAAGAGAGAGCTCTCACAGTCCTTGGAGAAGAAGTGACAGAGGACTGTGTACCTACCCTCTCTCACACCCAGGCACATACCTGCAAATACACTCTGGCTACACACGGCTGGTTCTCACCCAGCCAAGCTGACTCCAGCGTGGCAGGAGGTCATTCTTACCAAGAATTTCCTTTCCACCATCACTCTCTGTAGATGCCAGCCTTCCAAAGAAGCATCCTGTGAAGGTAAAGAAAGTATTTGTCAAGTGTCNTCAGGATTGTCAGGCTTCAACCTGCAACAGATGACNCGGACTCAGGAAGCAGCACATTCATAACCAACCAGCAGGCTGCCTTTGTCCACTTTACCACCTCATATGTGCCCTGGAGGGACCTCTCCCAGAGGGTAATAAAAACAGTCCTGTCACAGAGAATCCTCACACAGACCATCATCATTCAGCCCCACTGACTGTGATCTTCACAGTGTTGGAGAAACAGCAGCCAAGGCTCCAGAGACATTCAGGGCCCCTCAGAAGTGTACAGTGAATCTGAAATCTTAAGGGTAGAATTAGACACATTCTCAAAAATGGAGGATCAAATAGTCACAGTGAACTATCTACAATAAGATTCACAAATATTCAACAATAAGGGTCGACTGCTTAAATCATAATATAGCCAGTCAATAGAATGCTAAGCAACCATTAAAATAATATTTTAGGACTGTTTAAGGCAGTGCTTCTCTACCTTCCTAATGCTGCGACCCTTTAGTACAGTTCCTGGTGTTGTGGTGACCCCCAACCATAAAATTATTCCATTGCTACTTCATAACTGTAATCATGTTACTGTTNTGAATCGTAATGTAAATATCTGATAGGCAGGATACCTGATATGTGACCCTCAAAGGGGTCTCCACCCACAGGTTGAGAACAGCTGGTTTAAAGACACAGTAAAAGCCAGAGATNCGACTGTGCTTCCTAAGCTAACGCAGGAAGGTTGTAAATTTGAGACCTGCCAAGAGACAAGATGTGTGGGGAGAGACATAGTTTTATCATTTCTATGTCTAATACTTGAGCAAAACAACTTAAGGGAGTAATTATCATTTGGCTCACAGATACAGGCTCATGATCAGGGGCCAGTCCCTGATCAGCTGGCTCTATTACTTTGAGTCTGTGGCAAGACTTAGGGCTTCCAGAGAGGTCCATCTCCTAAAGTTCCTACAACCTCCCAAATAATTGCCAGCAGCTGGAGGCCAAGGTTTTCCATACATAGACTGGAGAACNTTTCNTNTCACACCCTACACATGAACACAGGTGTATGTCTNTGTAACAACTGACATTGGTTAAAGGTACAATATAAAAGTGTAAACAAAATGTACCTTAAATTTGTGAAGAAAATTAACAAATGCACCAAAATGTTACAAATATTTCTGGTTTACTTTCTCCAAATTGTCCACATTTTCTAGATTTCTTATAATTAACATGTGTTATTGAACTGCCTGAAACAATGCTCATAATAAGATAGTAAAGGTACTTATGTTCAAATTTTTAATGCTTGTGATTAATCCTCCATTTAACAAGGTTTCCCTGAGTTCCAACGGAACAAGTGGANTCAAAAGCTCAAGTCTATTAAAGAGTCGCTGACATCCAAAATTAAAAGTACTCTGTTTAGAGATAATTCTGCTTCTAAGTGCTTTGAACCATGTGTTCTGCTTTACTCTTCTCCATAGNGAAGAGCCTTTTGGGGAGGGGAAACTATGTTTTTTCCAGGGTTCCCTTCTATTGCTTTGAATTGTCAATCCTTTGTGACATTCAAGCAGCAAACGCCATCTCCTCCCTCCTCAGGATCACATGCTGCAAGGAAGCNCAGCTATAAGGTACATGGCTTTGACTTTGCAAAGTTTAAGGGCCACATAAGGAGGGCTTTGAAGGGATGGAACTCAAACTGGAGCTACTAAGGGCAGCAGACCCCAGACCTAGTGAACTCACAGAAAAAGAANCAAGATACAAAACAATGAGACCCAAAACATTCATCATATAAGGCGAGGGGCAGGAATTACAGACAGAAAGCCATGAGGATTGTCTACCAAGGACAACCAGAACCTGGTTTGCAAATCTACAAAAACTAGACAGATCAAAATCAATACTGTAGGGCTGGAGAGATGGCTCAGAGGTTAAGAGCACTGGCTGTTCATCCAGAGTTCCTGAGTTCAATTCCCAGCAACCACATGGTGGCTCACAACCATCTATAATGAGACCTGGTGCCCTCTTCTGGCCTACAGGCATACACACAGGCAGAACATTGTATACATAATAAATAAATAAATCTTTAAAAAAAATCAATGAGAGAGAAAATGACTTGTACAGGCTTGCCATTTTGGCTAGCATATGATAGTTAGTATTGAAAATCAACTTGATAGGATCTAGAATTGTCTAGGAGACAAATCTCTGGGCATGTCTGAGAGGGAGGTTCTAGATTATGTTAATATAGCTGGGAAGACCCACCCGACTGCAGGCAGAACCATTCCCACCGGCTGAGGGTCTGGATTTAATAAAAAGGAAAAAGAGAGCTGAGCACCAGCCTCTCTCTCTCTCTCTCTCTCTCTCTCTCTCTCTCTCTCTCTCTCTCTCTCTCTCTCTCTCTCTCTCCTTCCTGACCGTGGATGGAATATGACCAAGCGGCCTCAACCCCCTGCCACCATGCCTTCACCACCATGATGGACTGCACCCTGGAACTGTGAGCCAGAATAAGCCCCCGCTTAAGTTGCTTTTGTGGTATATTTTGTTGCAGCAAGGAAAGAAGTAACTAATATATGATGCTAGCAATCTCAAGTGAGGCTCCTCTCCGTGGATGACAGCAATTATCAGAGTTTAGAGAAAGTGAGTCAATGGGAATGATGTAGGGACATAGAGCTATATTGCTTTCTTATTCTGTATTTTACCTGCAGACAGATGGGTCTACATGAGAATTCTAAGTCACCTGAACACCCTACTAAGAAAGACTTTCCTCGGTCCCTCATTTGACCCCCTTATTTTACTTATTTGTTGATTTTCTATTTTGGAATAGGGTCCCATGTTGCGTAGGCTAGCCTCAAACTCATGGACTCAATCCCCTACCTGAATCTTCTGAGCAGCAGAGACCACAGTTGCAGTGGCCACAGGTGCAGTGGCCACAGGTGNAGTGGCCACANGTGCATGCCACAGGTGCAGTGACCACAGGTGCAGTGGCCACAGGTGCAGTGGCCACAGGTGCATGCCACTGCATCCCAACTCAGCCNCCACCTTTCAGTAAGTGCTCTTGTCCACTGTCAATCTAACAAAGGCTTTGAAAACTATGGATAAGCGTTTTTATGTAGAAAAATGTATACAAAACTTGGAAAATTAAGAGAAGCAAAAAGAGGAAAATAGAACTTATCCATCACACAAAATTTCTGTATGAGATTTGAATAGAAATAAAAATAGNTACTTATAAATCTATAAAAATCAGTCTCAAGGCACAGCTTTACCCAGTGCTCTCTCTGAATCTATTGGTATAATCGTATACTTTTTCTCCTTTATTGTGTTGATGTAAAAGATGTCCATGCACANCGGGAATAAANCCCAGGGGATTGTGGTGCATGGTTATTTTATACATTGTTGGATTTGACTTGATAACATTTTATTGAGGATTTTTGCATCTGTTTTTCATGAGGGATGCTGGTTTTTAGTTTTGACTTTTTGTAAATTTCTGTCTGGTTTGGAATGAGGAAAATACTGGCCTCATAGAATATTGGGAAATATCCCCTCTGCTTTTATTCTCTCATAGAGTTATAGGGAATTGGTTTTATTTTATTTCTTTTTTAAATATCTGGTAGAATTTACTGGTGGACATATCCAGACCTAGCAGGAAGATTAATTGTTGACTCAGTTTTAATAGAAATAGGCCTATTTTAAGTATCTATTTCTTACTGTATGTTTTAATAGTTTATATCTTTCAAGAAATTATTCCATATCATCCTGGTTATCAAGTTCATGAGCACAGAGATGCTCACAATATTCCCTGTCTCTTATACACATCTAGATGTGTATAAGAGACAGGTGTGCATGTGTGTGTGTGTGTCTGTGTGTCTGTGTGTCTGTGTCTGTGTGCATGCGCACACATGTGGGCATGGGTGCACATACATGCATGTGCATTAGCCCAGGGAGGCCAGAGATTAGCATCAGGTGTCTTCCTCAGTTCTTTCACTGCACCTGAAACCTGCAGATCCAGATAGACTGCTAGCCCCAGGGAGTCTCCACGTCCCCAGCTCTGGGATTATAGGCACNTGCACCAGGCCTGGCTTTCTCCATAGGTGCTGGAGATTAACTCAAACCCTCCCACTTGCATAACAAGCACTTTACTGAGTGAGTCGTCTCAGTCCTCCTCTGTCGTTGTTTGAATATGCGTGGTCCCTCTGTCATTTCTAGAATTAACAATTGGCTGCCATCATTTTCTTCTTAGTTAGCCTAGGGGAAATTTATTCAGTTTTTGTTTGGTTTGTTTGTTTGTTTGTTTGTTTTGTTTTGTTTTTTTTCTCTACAAAGTACCAGTAATTTGATTACATTGATTTTCCTCTACTGATTTCCTGTTTTTCATTTCACAGATTTCTGCGTTAATTTTTTTATCATTTCTTTCCTTATGGTTTGGACTTAATTTGTTCTTTTATTATTGCCTAAAATAGAAAGAAGCTTATAGTACTGATACTAGATGATTTTCATTTCCTAACATGTATACTCAGTGCTATAACCTTCCCTCTAATTGTGGCTGTGACGTTTAGTGTTAACTGTCAGCTAAAGAGAATGGAGAATCACATAGGGACAGGCCTCTGGGCATGCCTGTCAGTGTTATCTTGATAGTTTTAACTGAGGTGGGAAAACCCACCCAGTGTGGGCAGCACCATCCCCCAGACTGTATAAATGGAAAGGGGGAGCTGGACAGCAGCATGAATCCATCAGTTTCTGATTCCCAGTTGTGATTGTGATGAGAACAGCTGCTTCAAACTCCCGACACCTTGACCTTATCACTATGGTGAAGTCTTGAACTGTGAGCCAGAATACACGCTTTTTCCCTGTGTCTTTTGCTGGGGTATTTTATCACACCAATGGGAAAAGAAGCTAAAACAGCAGCTTTTACTGCCTCCCACTATTTTAATAAATTACATTTGTGTCTCTATGTTTTAGTTCCTATATATATGTTTTACCTTTATGTTCTTACCTCTCCTAATTCTTCTTTGGCTCATGTTATTAAGCAACTATATTGCTTAATCTTCAAGTATTTAGGCATATTCTAGCTATCTTTCTGTTTTTTATTTTTTTGCTTAATCTTTCGTGGCCTAAGACCATACATTGTATGATTCTGTTCTCTTAAAGTTTTTAGAGTTGTTTTGTGACCCAGGAGTCTTTTTTTTTCTGGTTTTGTTTTGTACTGGAGAGGATGCTTTTGTTTTGGTTTGGTTTGTTTGTTTGTTTGTTTTGCAGGGTATCACACACCTCAGGCTGACGACCTATGCAGCCAAGGATAATCTTAAATTCCTGAACTTCCCTCCACCAACAAGTGCTGGAAGTAAAAGCATGTGACATCATGCCATCCTCAGCATGTGACATCAGGCCACNCTTAGCATGTGACACATGCTACCCTCAGCATATGACTCCATGTCACCCTCAGCATGTGACACCATGTCACCCACAGAATGTCTAGGTGAGCATTCTGTATGCGCTTGAGAACAAAGTGCATTGTGCTGTTGTAAGATGAAATATTGAAATACTCTATAAATGTCAGTTAAGTCCAGTTGATTGATGGAGCCATTCAGTTCAGTGTTATATCTTTCTCCATCCTCTTACCTTTAATCTACTTATAAACTTATATTTAAGGTAAGTCTCTTGAGGGCAAAATATAGTCTTTTTTAAAAAATCCACTCATGCAGTCTTAGTCCTAAACTGGTGTATTTGGAATATTAACATTTGAAGTGATTACTGATATGGTTTGATTAATATCAATACCTAATGTGTCTACTATTGTTTTATATTCATTATCCTTAATTTTGTTTGTTCAGGTGGGGTTTTGTTGTTGTTTTATGCTTTTTCTAGCTTCTATGGTTTTGACTGAGCATTTTATAAGATTCTTTTTATCTGTTATCTTAACATATTGATTACACTTTTGTGTTTTAGTTTTGCTCTAAATTTTGCAATATTCATTTATGACTGACCCCAGTTCACTTTCAAATAACTGTATTATTTCATTGATAATAGATGTATCTTATAACACAGTATTCCAAATTCTTCTTCCCATGCCCTATAGAATAATTTTCATTAGCTATAGCTATGGGCAAATACATTGCTGCTTTTATTCCTTCAGGTAAACTGCTTTCTGTTAGATCAATTAAGAATATGAAGAGTGGCCTGGAGGGATGGCTTAGTGGTTAAGAGTACTTGGTGCTCTTCTAGAAGACCTGCGTTAGATTCCCAGCACCCACATGGCAAATAACAACTATCTGTAACTCCAGCTCCAGAGGATCTGATGCTGTCTTCAGGCATCCACAGGCACCAGGCACAAGTGTGGCTTATAGACATATGTGCAGGCAAAACACCCACACACACGAAAGAGGAAGAAGGAGGGAGGAGAACTCTATCTTTGCTGTTCCCTCAATAGCATGCTTCCTTATGGAGATGCAAGCTTCTGATCTACAACATTCCTTCCCTTTCTGAGGAACTTCTCTTAACATTTGTTGCAAAGCAAGTAAGGTATAGTGAAGGAATTTCTTTTACCTTTTATTAGTTATAAAACTCAGGGACAAATATAAGATAAGAACCTGGGACAGTCACCACAACCGAGATATACCCACTATTGTTTGCCTCCCAGCTCCAAAAGGACCTTGCAACCTTCTGGCCCCACCTATTCTTCCCAGGGCCACTCTTTCTCTTGTCCTGGGTCTGCCAAGGACTCACTGATCCATTCTGGCCAGCTGAATATGAACTCAACCTTTTGGACCAAACATTCTATTCAATTGGATAACAGACCACAACATAAACAGAACTCCCATAACATTTCCCCCCCTTTGTCTAATTAAAAAAGAAAGGTTCTAACTCTAACGTAGTAAAACTATGCACAATAAGAATAATAATGAAGTATTACCTTTCCAACTAGAAAGGAAAGGTAATAACCTTAACAAAATGAAACTACATACAAGAACAATTATCAAGTAAGAAATACATTCTCAGTGTCCAGTTCATATGTAATCGGCAAATTTAGAGTGATTACTCCATTAGCTGTCCTCTCCTGAAGATGGCCTAGGTGATTCAGCATCCAGAACAACTTCAAGGCTGCTGGATGAGATGGTCCAGCCTCAAAAAATACTCCAGGCAAGATTTAACAATTATCCTGATTTTCTCAAGGTTCTCCTAAAGATGCCAATGCCCTCAGACAACAAAAAGCAGTCTAGAGAAAACAACACCCACATTCCCAAAAGATGGGTTATGGATGTTGTTATCATTTAGGGGTATTGGTTACAAGTTGTTATTGGTCAGTCAGAAAAAAAAGCTAAACAAAAGAGTTAAATTCAAAGACCTTTGTCTAAAGGAAAAAAGGGGGATATGGTATAGAAATGATAAGGAAAAGGGGTAGATTATTGAATCTACTTTAATCTGAAAAACAGCTATTAATTTCAAAATATTTTACACTGGTATGGATTTTGGTATATTGATACAAATTTAAAGTTATTTTTGTTATACTGTGAGCTTGTCCCTATACAGCTCATTTAACTATGCAATATGAAGTTTCAGTCCTTGAAAGCTATTTAGGATAATAAAGAAATACAGGTTAATAGTCACCCCTAACTATCAAATTTATAATCATGTTTTATGTTTTCAAGGTCATACAGAGATTATTTTAGAGAGATAGGTGATTTTCAAACACCTCAAAAATCTACAGAATGGGTTTAATAACCTATGGCCATTCATGACAGTGAGACACATCTGCTCCTGGCAGCACCAATTTACTTCAGAGAAGATGATGAGCATATGGAGTTTGTTTTCTTTGTGGCAAAAGCTAGCCACTGGAGAAAGCAACTGCCTTTTCCTCAATTGCTGACAGTATATTGTCCAACCTGAACCAGGTTGTCAATGTCAAAAAAAGTCAAAAAAAAAAAAAATAGCAACTGCCAAACTTTGCCAAGACAAGGTAGGACAGTCCTTCAAGTTCCCCTGCTTCTCAAAAATGTCTGTCAGATAAACTAGATCTGTAGGGCAAAGATGGATGCCCCAACATTACAGAAGAACTCTGGGTGACTGTCTAAGCAGCCAGATGTCTTTGTTGTTGGGTAACATTTTACCCTTCTGAGATCTCTCTTGGAGTTAAAGACTAAATAATTAGACTTAAAGTTTTCCTTAGTTATGATAAAAGGTAAATTAGATATAAAACTTTAGACTCACAAAGATAAAATAAATAATAAAATATTTTCTCTAAATTTTGCCAAATACCAATGGACTAGATATTGTAACAGTAATTCTTGCTTGATAACTGTTTTGTTGTATATAATTTTACTATGTTAAAGTTGAAACTTCCCTTCTTAATTAGACAAAAAAGGGGAAATGTGGAATATTCCTTTACACTGTGTAAATATATGTCACTGTGATTGGTTTAATAAAGGAGCTGACTGGCCAATAGCAGGACAGGATGAAGTTAGGCGGAAGAATCAGACTAAGGATACTGGGAAGAAGGGCAGAGTCAGAGGAGTCNCCAGCCAGACATGGAGAGGAAATAGGAGATGCAAGATGAAAGACAGCTAACACCACACGGCAGAATGTAGATAAATATAAATGGGTTAATTTAAAATATAAGAGTTAGCTAATAATAAATGAGCTATTGGTCAAGCGTTTATAATTAATATTAAGTTTCCGTGTTGGCTTTTTGGGAACTGGCAGGNGGGAGAGAAAAGTCTGCCTACAGTATAGGAAAGGCAGATACCTCCTGTAGTCCTATGTTTGGGGCTCAGTATCTTGATGAGCTTATGCCCTCCAGCTGCATCCTTCACTGGTGTCTCTCAACACTGCCCAAAAAGTGAGACAGAAAGGATAGAGGCAGATGCAGTTGGGCATTTCTCTTCTCTGACATCAGTTAGGCTCTGGTAAAGTCCTAGGTGTTTTATGCACTGGAATTTAGTTGCCCTTAAGGATGGTTTCGGGGAGGCCTTGAGGAAAACAGAATGCTCTGTGCACGGTTCAGAACNGTTGGTTTTCTCTTCCACCTGCCTGAAGCTAAAGGATATTTTTCTCTGAACAATTCCTACCTGAGAACCTAGAAAGCTCTTAGAGGCAATGTTTCTAAGAGTGAAGACCCCCCTCCAAATGCTTCATCTCCTGGTTTTTAACTTCCAACTTGCCCACACATTGCCCACATGTTCCTTGGTATCGCTCAACTTCTCCTACCCAGATGTTGGCTCTGGCGGCAGACTTCTCATCCTGGGCTCCTGCTCTAGTATGATGCTTAGTATGTAAATGATTTACCAATCCTGGAGAACTGATGGATCTCAGAAGAGTTGTTGGTTTTCAGTTCATTTTACTTTCCTTCTTATGAGGATAAAAATCATACCATCCAAGCTCCTTACAAGTCAAACCTGAAACTGAAAGCCAAAATTCTAATTTGTATACATTTTTGCTTAACTACTACCATGAGCATTTTTATAATGATAAAAAAAAATACTTTACAGGTTTTTTTTTAACTTTACAGATGTTCATTCTTGATTAGATGAAGAAGCACCTAGGCAATTAGTGACCCACACTCGGGATGTGTCCATGAATGATTTCCAAAGAGGACCAAGGAAGTGGAAACATCCACCATGAACATTATGGTCAGTACCATCCCAGAGGCCGTAGAGAATAAGAGTAAATCCACTAATGAAGAATCAGCTCCTCGTGGCAGACCCAGCTTTTCTCCCTTCTGTGGGCCCTCTCAGCCCCCTGCCCTTCTAGCCCAGCCCTATTCCTACCTGCCAGTCCCCAATACCTAGACACAAGTTCTACCCAAGATCCCCAGTGGTCACATCTGGCAGTACTCACCAGGCAACCCACAGACAACACATGCTCCTAAGATCCAGAGAGAGCAACAGAATCCAAGTAATGAAAAAACCACCCACCAAAGACAAGCCCAAATACTAAAACCTGGAATTACAATCATCTCAAACCCAGATGCCTAGGTGCCAGAATAAAAATAAATAAATAACATCCAGGACAACATGTCTCCACCAGAGCCCAGCAACCCTACTGCATTAGGCCCTAAGAAATGTAATATAGCTGAGGCACAAGACAAGGACTTCAAAATAGCTATTGTGAATACAATCAAGGACTTTAAAGAGGATANGAATAAAACATAAACAGTAGAAGGACATAAAGAAAACTTTTCAAGACATGAAAGTGGAAGTAAAACCAATAAAGAAAACTCAAACAGGGAAAACTGGAAATGAAAATTTAAGGAACTCAACCAGCAACCTCAGAGGCAAACCTCACCGACAGAATACAAAAAATGGAAGAGAATCTCATGAATTGAAGACATGATAAAAGAAATGGATACCTCAGTTAAAGAAAATGTTAAATCTAAAAAAAAAAAAACTGGCACAAAACATCCAGGAAATCTGGGATACTATGAAAAGACCAAATCTAAGAATAACTGGATAGAGGAAGGAGAAGAAAGCTGGTCAAAGGCACAGAAAATATTTTCAACAAAATCATAGAAGTAAATTTCCCTAACCTAAAGAAGGAGGTGCCTATAAAAGTACAAGAAGCTTACAGAACACCAAATAGACTGGAGCAGAAAAGAAATTACCCATGAAACATAAACATCAAAACACTAGACATATAGGACAAAGAATATTTAAAGCTGCAAGGGGAAAAGACCAAGCGTCCTACAAAGGCAGACCTATTAGAGTAACATCTGACTTCTCGGTGGAGACTCTAAAAGCCAGGAGGGTCTGGTCAGATGTTCCAAGAACTCTAGGAGCACAGATNCCAGCCCAGACTACTATACCCAGCAAAACATTCAATCACAATAGATGGAGAAAAAAAAGACATTCTACAATAAAACCAAATTTAAACAGTATCAATCTCCAAATACAGCTCTACAGAAGGCACTAGAAGGAAAACTTGAACCAGAAGAGGCTAATCACACCCAAGAAAACACAAGGAATAAATAATCTCAGACCAGAAATCAAAGTAGGGGGATCCACACCACAACAACAAAATAACAGGAATCAACAAACACCTCGCATTGATAATTCTCAACATAAATGGTCTCAATTCCCCAATAAAAAGATATAGACTAATAGATTGGATATAAAAACATGATCCATCCTTCTCCAGCATCCAAGAAACACACCTTAACATCAAGGATAGAGATCACCTCAGGGTAAAGGATGGAAAAAAATATTTCAAGCCAATAGATCCAAGTAATAAGCCAGTGTAGTCATTTTAATATCTGACAAATAGACTTCAGACCAAAAAGAATCGGAAGAGATAGGAAAGGACTCTATATCCTCATCAAAGGAAAAGTCCACCAAGAAGATATTGCAATTCTAAATAACTATGCACCAAACACAAAGGCACCAAAGTTTAAAACAGAAACACTAGTACAGCTAAAATCACATATTGACCCTCACACAGTAATAATGGATCAGTTCAATACCCTATTCTCACCAATAGACAGATCATCCAGACAAAAGCTNAAAAGGGAAATGCTGGAGCTAAATGAAATCATAAACCAAATGGACGTAATAGATATTTACAGCCTGGCCACAGGAGCAGGAAGCTGAGAGATTACATTCCCCTCAACTCCAAGCACAAAGCAGGGAGAGCAAACTGGAAATGGGGGCGGAGTCAAACCCTCAAAGCCCACACCCCAGTGACGTACTTCCTCCAACAAGGCTGGACTTCCCATAGTCTCTCCAAACAATGCCACCAACTAGGGACCAAGTGATCAAATGCTTAGAGGTTTATGGGGGACAGTTCTCACTCAAACCACGACACTCAGTAAAATGTCTTGACACTCAGTAAAATGTCTTTGTAATCTTCCTCCTTCTCCTCTTCCTCCTTTTTTTCTCCTCCCTTCCTCTTTCTCTTCCTTCTCTTTTTCCTCCTCCACCTCCTCTTCCTCCTCCTCTTCTTTTTGGTGCTGAGAATAAGATCCCAAACCTTGCACATGCTGAGCAAGCACTTTACTAAAGAGCTACATTTCCAACCCTCTTTTTAATCTTTGTCTCTTCCATTGCTGNGAAAAAAATCCGTAAAGTGTCACATATACCACATATAATCCCAAATATGCCTATCTTATTTCCTCAGAAAGCATGCAAAACATCTTTTTTAAAATGCATTTGGAGCCAGGCAATGATGGCTCACGCCTTTAGCCCCAGCACTTACTTGGGAGGCAGAGGCAATCAGATCTCTGTGAGTTCGAAGCCAACCTGGTCTCCACAAAGTGAGTTCTAGGACAGCCAGGGTTGTTACGCAGAGAAACCCTGTCTCAAAAAACAAAACAAAATGACAACAAAAATG
>LZPO01027382.1:638097-655833 GCA_001675575.1 Neotoma lepida | reverse complement strand
AAATAAAAGAGGGCATAAAGGAAGAAGAAAAGCCAGAAACAAGGTAAGAATTACCCAAAAGAAAAGGAAAGCCTCCACAGCCCAGTGGGGCCACCCTGTCCCTAGGCTGCTGTTTACAGAGGAGTTGGTTTACTGCAATCCTAATATGGGAAATTGAGACATGCCCTAGTTCCTGCTACATGAGTTTATAGAGTGCTGAGCTCTCTGCAATAACATGCATAATAATCTTTTTAGCAATCCCTGCAATTAAGGGGTGGCTAAACTGGAATTGTTACTTTGAGACAGGCACACACACATATACATGCAAACACAATAGCTGAAACATAGAACCAACTACCCCCTAGAAGAAAAACAGTGTAATTAGCTCTCCTTTAGATGGGAAGATACTCGACAACCTAAATATAAACAGACTTGGTGCCTTTCTTTCCTTTAGAGACAGTTCACCGATTTCCACCATGTTCTAGCCACAAGTCAAATAGGTGATACTGTCTGCCCACGGTATTTTAATGCTTTGGCTCAACTCCTGACTGGTAGGAACAAACTCAACTCCTGACTGGTAGGACACAGAGACCCCCTGAGCTCTGGAATAAGCTGTAAAAAGAGTCCTCAGGCTGTACCGTGAGAACGAGTTCTCTCATGCAGAACCTAATTACAAGTGTACAATTATCNAAACATTTATGGAGGATGCTGACCTCACACCCACTGCTAGGCTTCTGCTAAGCCAGTGCCCTTTAAGTGAAATGTTTCTATCCACTCTGCTGTGTTTTTAAAAAGGGAGAAGGCAGAGGGGGGAGGGGAGAGAGCATTGCAATTGCTATTCCGTTCACTCAACACACAGCAGAGGCAAACTGGTCCTTGCCCTCAGGAGTTACATATTCTGTTCACAGTCCTTGACATTCCAAAAAGTTCTCTGAAGAAATTATATTTTAACAAGATAGGTGAATGTCAGCTCAGTCAGATATATACATTATATAAATTCTTATTTTGCAGCATTGTCCTATTTCAATTCATAGTAGACCTAAGAAGAAATACTTCATATGATTTGCATTCTCTTAGATAAGCTAAATTTTATAAGACACACTCACAGACAGCACAGATCAGTTGGCCGGAGGATGACTGATAATCTTTCATGAAACTAGCCCAAAAGATCAGCATTACATTCTTATGTTAGAACAAAGACAGCCACATTGCCAAAACACATTTAACTGAATTCTGTTGATTTAAATCTGTGAATTTGCTTACTTGGAAGTAGCTACTCTATACTTTGACACTGCATGTAGAGTATTTGTTCCCAGAGAAAATGAGTAACAATGAACCCTTAAAATCTCTTCAAAGTTTAAGTCTTTCATATGTGTGAACCATATATGTATTTAGGGGGTTCTTGAGTATTAGATCCAGGGACTTCCATAGGCTGAGCATGCGTCCTACCCCCAACCGCAGCCTTTCATACACATGATTCCATTTGATAGAGACACTGTACTATTGCCAGCTTTGCGACCCTGTGAGTTTTAGCCATGTTCAGTAGGATGTTCTGAAGAAAGTGGAGTAGGATGAGCCACGTCCTTCTTAGAGTTTGGATGGTTCTCGAAAGTCCACGCATTACAGGCTCAGTCCCCAGGGCGGCTCCACTGGGAAGAAGAACTTGGAAGAGATGGATGACTGGGAGAACCACGAGACCCTGGACTCANGCACTGCAGGCCCTACTTCTTTCCTTTCTCTTTGGCTCCCCGGACATAAGGTAGGTGGTTTAGCTCTCCACATGGTCCCATCTTGATGCCCTGCCATTGAGTCATTTGACCATTGGGTCAAAGTAANAGAGCCAACCTAGCCCACTGTAAGCCCAGCACTGGGGAGATGGAGGCATCAGAAGCTCAAAGTTACCCAGGTCTACTGGAGACTTTGTCCAAAAAACAAACAGACAAGGTCTCTTATAGCATCAGCTATCCTTGAATTCGGCTTACANCCAAGGTTGGCCCTAATACTGCTGCAGTTACATGTGTGTACAACCTGGGGTTACACTAAATATTTCCCAGAAGATCCTGTGAAAGAAGGAAGGGACATCTGAAGGCAAGAATCATGTAAAGCAAACCTCTGAACAGCTAGAGTGGCGGCCTGTAGAAAACACTTCTCCCACAGCACAGGAAACACAGACAAATGTCCCAAGGGGAAGCCTCTGGAGACCCCACAAGGAGAAGTCCATGGGAGGGATGTCAGTTTTAAACACTTGACAGACCCAGACTTCCAAAGCCCACTTCCAAGACTACTAGTAAAATAAGACTGTTTATTGTGCCATATGACATTGAGGGTGAAGCCACCAGGAAAAAAAGTGTGCCAGTGTATGCACACACATCAAAATAGCCTCCCATGGGGCTGGAGAGATGGCTCAGTGGTCAAGAGCACCTGTGCTCTTGCAGAGGACATGGTTTGATTCCCAGCATCCATATTATGGCTCACAACCATCCAGAACCCTAGTCCCAGGGGACCCAACAGGCAGGCATCTGGTGCACATACATGCACATAGGTAAAACATTCAAACACATAAAATAAGCCTAAAACTTTTAAAATACCTTCTCATATTTTAAACCAAGTGGAAGAGCTAATAAAGACTTTCTATTCAAGAAATATAAATACAAATGACATCCTGTGTTACCCAGGCTGTTCATACACTATTGTAAGACATCCTGAACTGACCCATCAAGGGACACCATGCCCTAGGAACCTTGGACTGCCACTGCATGATAGCTAAAGGTAACAAAACAAAATGATGGTATTCTTTATTTATATCTTTGCCATAGGGTCATCCTTATTTAGGCTTCCAAAGTATTCCATTGTTGATCTTGACTCTTGGGACCCTTAAAATTTGGTGTCTACAGTGAGTGACTCTCTTCAAGCCCTACTTCCTTGCTGTGCTTTCCTTCTTCCTTCTCCACCTTCAACATCAAAGNACCCAGACGCCTCTGTTGGCAAACTGGAGGAGTGTGGGTNGGGAACAGAGGTGAAGAAAGTTGGTGTTTTATTTTGTTTTTTCCTACCCACAGATGATCATAGCTGTCACAAAGACAAGAGCACTGTAAAAATGAAGCGTTTTTCTGATTCTATCCCTTACGATTTGCTTGTTCAATACCTGGCAACTCTTCTCTAGTTCCTGTAAGTCAGTAACCTCCGTATTTCCTCCACAAGTTTAGTGAATATTATTGAGCACTCTCAAATATACCTGGAGCCAAATCTTTTGTGAAAGAACAGGTAACCAGGTAAATGCCATTTATATGCACTCTCTACAGTAGAGCAAGATGCTAGAGAAGAACCCGAGGGGACAGCATCTACCCAACCAGGGTGCTTAGAAAGAAGAGGACTGAGCTAATCTGGTTATGAATAGATAGGTTATGTGAAATTGCCTTAGAATGTCTTAGCCAGAGAGAACTGCAGAAGTGGAAGCATGGTGGGGAAGGGAATCAATAAAAGATAAACTCAGAGAAGCAAAGAGCAGAACTCTAGATACCAAGGAGCCGGAGGAAGAAGAAAAGGAGGAGGTATCCATCAAGGGGTACAAAGGTGCAGTTTTGCAATGACCAGAACCTCACTGTACAGCAATGTGACTTCTGTACAAAATCCTGGAAACTTGCTAGGAGGACAATTCTAGATGTTCTCAGCATACACACAGGAGAATAGTAACTGTGTGAGGTAAGTGGAGTGTGGCAATTATTTCACAACATACATGCAGCATCAAAACAAGCTGTAGCTGCTCAGAAGGCTGGGGCAGGAAGAGCATTTGAGCACATGCTGGGTAAAATGGCAAACCCCCATCTCAAATGCAAACAAATTAAAAAAAAAAGTAACAACAACAATAAGAGGCCAAAACACAATACAATACAATAAGAACTCCATTGAGTTGCACACCTGGAATATATACAATTTTTGTCAGCTAGGCTTTAATAAAAGGGAGTATGTGTGGTGAAGCATGGAGAATAGTCACGGATGACTTCATTGGTTTGATGAACAAATTCAATGAGGTNCTATAGTTAAATCTGCTAGACACAGAAAAGTGCCTTAAAAGAATTAAGACTGACCACTTATTGTGCTGTGTCTACTGTTGTTCCCTTTCTGGTCAAGACTCAACTACCAAATACATTGGTGTTGGATGCTCTGCACATCAGGCCCAGCCTTTTGCATCTGTGAATGGCAGCAAGTAGAAACGGTTGGCTAAAGGTAGCAGCCCTGACAAGGTTTTATTTCAAGAATGATCAATAAGTCTTGAAAACTTCCTGTGCCTTTAAGAATTGTAAGATACACAGGTCTGGCTATCTTAGGAGGATAGCCTTGAAGTTCTCTTTGATCCTTGCATCCCCAGCAGAAGTCACAAGCTCTAAGCAGTGGACCTTAAGTTCTTAGGGTCTAAGCTGCTATTGCCATGGAGCAACTAAGGTAACGAGAGGTTATACCCAGGGGGTGAAAAACATAATTAACATGAAGCATTCGATTTGTCTTTCTCCTGTGAACACACTTGGGCCTATGTAATAACCGAGTATACTGATGGCAGGGTCCATCATTAAGTGTCTCATAGAACCTGAAAAACCGGCTGCCACAGCATAGGAGAAGGCCTGCCAAAGGGTGATCACAAACCCAGAGGGTATATTCACAGGGGACAACAGGGGACAGATGCTTGTCACTCTATCCTCACCAGATCGTCTCTCACCAAATGCAATTGTCTAGAAACAAAACCCGAGCTCAAGAAGGAAAAAACAAAAAAACAAAAAACAAAACAAAAAAAAACTTTGGCCTAGTCTGGTGGGTCAGCCTCTTGAACATTGCCTTCCATGGAGATAACACTTTCTGAANTCTTATTTGGCTGATGGTCTGGGGGTGAGGAATTCTAAGAGTGTCTACTCTCTCTCCATGAAGGACTCATGCTGCTTCTACTCAGCACAGAAAGTAGAAAGGCAGGCAGCCACGCGCAAAAGAGGAACTAAGCTTCCGACCCCACAGCTTTCACGGATAGTCCAGTCCTCCTGGAGTAGAGGGTCACGTATCCCTGAGAGACATCAATGTTCTCCTAAAAAAAAAAAAAATGGATCCATCAAGATGTTGAGCAGGAAGATCCTGAGTTCAAGACCAGCCTGGGCATCACGGTAAGATCCTGTAGGAAAAAGAAGATAATAAAGAATTCCTACAACTTGGCAACAACAATGAAACCCCAACATTATTTAACAGTGGGCAAATATCTTGAACGGAGAGTTCTCCAGTGAAGGAATAAAAGTTTCCTAAGTAGCCAACAAGCACATAACAAGATTTTTCAGCATTGTGATCATTAGGGAAATGCCACTCAAAACAATAACCTGTCACCACTCACACCCATCAGGACAACTAACTACTATCAAGATTACAAATAGTGAGCTAGGCACAGTAGCCCATGCATTTAATTCCAGCAAGCAAGAGGCAGAGGCAGGCAGATTACTGAAAGTTTGAGGCCAGCCTGGTCTAGACAGCACATAAAAGGCAGATGTGCACATGTGCCCTCTACAATCCCACCACTGAGAGGCCAAAATAAGAGAATCCCTGAGGCTTGCTGGCCAGTCAGCCTAAATCCCACGTTCAGTGAAAGATCCTGTCTCAAAAGATAAAATAGGGTATGATAGAGGAAGACACAAGACTTTAGCATGTAGACACACACACACACATACACATACACACACACATACATATTCACACACAAAGATGGAAATTTTGACAATGGACTTGAAATCCAAATCCAGGCTTATACTTTCTTCAAGAGAGAACACCTAAACAAAATAACAAGAAAGGCTAAAAGCACACATAAAGCTATATATTAAATTCATAATATTGGCATTCATAATGGACTTTTTATACAAGCTTTAATGGAGTTAAAAGAGATAATCCATAATAAGAAAATAGCAGTAAGAATANTCANTGAGGCCAAGTGGAGGCAGATGCAGGAGAATCTCTGAGTTTGAGGCCAGCTTGGTCTACAGAGTGAGTTCCAGGATGGTCAGGGCTNCACAGANCGAGGCCTTGGTTCCTGCATTTTGAGCTCCCCAACTTTATTATCCTCCTCTGTGTTTGCTCANTGAAGCTTCTTCCTTAGTCATACTTTCCTGGAATTCAATAAGAAAGATGGGGAATCTCTCCCCCTGAGCCCCAGAAAAACAGCTCCATCAGCTAGAAGCCCTGTGGCTGACTTGGCATCTGAGGAAAACCAAAGGCAGACATGAGCTTCACTTGGTCTAACAGGCTGGTNTCTTGTGCCTTTCTGGGAAAATGAGTAAGCTTTGCAGCAGTCATTTAGAATTGCAGTGGTCACTGTGTGGAAAGAAAGAGGACATCTCAAAAACAATGTGAGGCATTCTTTGATTGGCATACAGAGTTTTCTCAGACAAAGGACTGAGAAGTACCCTGTCTTTAAAAAAGACAAAACAAACATTTCTAGCACATTAATAAACATTTACAGGCCGGTTGGGTGTAACTCAATAGAGTGCCCACCATCACGCACAATATCCTGGGCTTGATCTCCAGCAACACACAAATACGCACACACACACACACACACACACACACACACACACACACACACACACACTATAGGCTGAGACTCCAGCTCTGGATAATGGGGGGTAGGCATGGTGGTGGTGGTAATCAGTTGGGTTGAGGAAATTGGTTTTCTGTTGTTGTTAAGATTTATTTTTTATGTGTATGTGCATATGTCTGTGTGAGCATATACCACATACTCAGTTGTCCTTGGAAGGCAGAAGAGGACATCAGCCTGAAGTTTTAAACTGTCTGACATGGGTGCTGGGGAACTGAACTCGGTGCTCTGGAAGAGCACTAAGTGCTTTTAACCACTGAGCCATCTCTCCAGCTCCAGAATGCATTTTTTATATNTAATTTGTCTCAATAAGGTTGATGCTTTAAAAGAAAAAAAAAAGGAAAAAGAGCCAAGTGCTCTGTATTCATCAGTATTTCAAGCACTTTGGTGGTAGAGATAAGTAGACCAGGAATTCAGGGCTGACTTAGCTACATGGTGAGTTGTAGGCACATTTGGGCTATGTAAGATCCTGTTTCAAAGCAACAAAACATAAAAACTCGGACTTGGAGGGTTGGGGAGATAGCTCAGTTGATAAAATGTTTGCCACACAAGCATGAGGACCTGAGTTCAGATCCTCAGCACCCATGCACAAAGCCTAGCACATGCAAAGCACTAGGGAGACAGACANACAGGAGGGCCCCTGGGGCTTGCTGGCCAGCCAGTCTAGAAGTTCAATGAGAGACCCTGTNTCAAAAAATAAGGTGGAAAATGATCGACAAAGACATTAGCCCAGACCTCTGGCTTCCATACACACGTGNACACCACACATGTGTATGTATACCCCCACATAAATGTATACACACCACCAACAGCAATGACAAAAACCTTCAGATATGGGGCTGGAGAGAGGGTTCAGTTGGTAAAGAGCTAGTCTTACAAGCAGGAAGAACTGNGTCTGATCTCTAGAATCCATGAAAAACAACAACAACAACAAAAACCTGGGTGTGGTGGTGAGTTTGTTACCCCAACTCTAGGGAGGTTAAAAAGGCAGATCCAGGAGCTAGCTGTCCAAGGCCAGCCTACCTTACTCGGCAAGTTGCAGGCCTGTGAAAGAGCATGTCTCTAAGAAATGAAACAAAACAAAACAAACAAACAAACAAATAGGTGGATGGCACCTGAACAACATTTGAGGTTCTCCTCTGGTCTGTATACACACGCACACACATACAAACACACGCACACACACAAGCGCTCTCACATATGTGTGTACAGCATATCTGCATGAGCATGCACAACTCAGACTCCTGAACTTCAGGCACCCTTCCCCCAACCCCATGGAAATAATGAAAACAGAAAAAGATGAGTTGGAAATAGANTGAATATCTTATCCACTTGGATGGGCTTGAAGAGCATTCAGACAGCTGTGGACACCCCTGCAGTCCTTCCCCTAAAATCTAGTCCTCTAATTCCTTAGGATCACCTGCTAGCTTGGTACTGAGGAGATGGAGGCAGAGGACCAGACGCAAAGTCCTTTTTGAAGGAACCTTGCAANCCTTCTCTTTACCTGTAAGACACAGATTTTTGTCCCTGGCTTCTCTAGGACCAGAATGTCATCTCTTTGAAATGCAAACTCCAGGAAGATGATTCATCNTAAGGCCTGTAAAGAGATTTGTAGAAACAAACTAGTAAAGAAAAACAGTTTTAAATCTTTTTCACAAATATTAGTAAAAAAAGCTTTTACTACCTCAGCAAGTAATCTTAGCTAACAAAAACAGTTTGAAGGCAGCCATTCCTTAATAAAAACATGAGTTGTGTGTCACTGTGCCTGGTACATGGCTAATGTTTTATAATAAAAACCATAATATCTTTGTCTTCATCTCTCTNNNNGTTTCTCTCTTATGTATATGTGATATTTTCTACCTTCAGGATCATATTGTTCAAGTTAATTTGTGAACAGTTTTATTTAATTGGTTTACAAAATAAGTGATTTCATAAATTGCGTATTTGTAAAACTTCCTGAAAAACAGAAAGTGATCCAAATGTTTTGCAAGCTCACATGATAAATTTGGATAAAAATGTTGGTGAGCCCGGTGTGGTGGCATAAACACCTTTGATCCCTGAAGAGGCAGAGGCAAAGATTAGGCAGATCTCTGAGTTTGAGGCCAGCCTGGTCTACATGGAGAGTTCCAGGCCAGGTCAGTGAGGGCTAGAAAGTGAGGCCCTGCTTAAAAGAAAAAAAAAAAAAAAGATGCTTGGTTCCGTCACTGTGTTCCTCTTGCCAGTGTGAGAATATATACTAAGAGGAAGTCTAGACGCAGAGTTAGAAGATGTACTAGTGTGCTCACAAATAATGCTAGTGTGAAAGTCCACAGCTTTACCCTTNCTAGTTTCCTCTGTGAAAGAAATGCTGCCAGTGGTTAAAANNCATCATCTCTAGGTGTAACCAAGANAAACTATACACAAAATTCTTCAAAAAAGATGCTGGAAAGATGGCTCAGCAGTTAAGAGCCCTTGTTCTTGCAGAGGACCTGGTTTCAGTTCTCAGCACCCACATGGTGGCTCACAGCCATCTGTAACTCTAGTTCCAGGAGATCAAGTGCCTTCTGGATTCTGCAAGCACCAGGCATCCATGTAGTCCACATACATACATGCAGGCAAACACTTATACACAATAAAATCAAATCAATGAATTTAAAAAATGTAAATATTCACCGGGGGGGTGGTGGTGGTGGCGGCGGCAGCGGCGGCGCACGCCTTTAATCCCAGCGCTCGTGAGGCAGAGGCAGGCGGATCTCTGTGAGTTCAAGGCCAGCCTGGGCTACCGAGTGAGGTCCAGGAAAGGCACCAAAGCTACACCGAGAAACCCTGTCTCGAAAAACAAAAACAAAAAACAAACAAACAAAAAATTTAAATATTCAAAGAAAATGGGATGTAGTTTTAATCATGAAAACTATACAATGTATATAAAGTTCTTTTTAAGTTTTTGTGTGTGTGTGTGTGTGTGTGTGTGTGTGTGTGTGTGTGTGTGTGTGCCACAGCACACCCATGGAGGCCAGAGGGCAACTTTTGGGAGTTAGTTCTCTCCTCCCACCATAGGTTCTAGGGATCAAACTCATGTTGTCAGACTTATAAGGTAAGAGCTTTTACCTGCTGGGCAATGTGTTCTCACGAAGAGGAAAATAATGTTTACAGAGAGAGACATATGAAAAGAGAAAAGTAAAGNCTAAGTAGACAGAGAGAAGTAGGAAAGAGAAATACAGAGGAAAAAGAATGGGAGAGAGATGCTTATATGACTAAGATGGTTTAAATCGGATGAATTTAATATAAGAATTGAAAAATCAGCCTTATTACCAACAGTACACTGATTTAAATAAAACTAGTATTTTGTCTTCTGTTAGAATGACCAAGTTTTTGGGAGGTTACTGGCATNTTATTCTCATGAGATCATGAAAAGTGTTTTTCCTTCAGCCCCCACCACCACAAACAAAGGAAACAAAAATTGTTTTTTCAAAATAATTTTCTGTGCTTCATTACACCTTTGGTTACTTAAAAAAATGAAGTCTTCTTTGTTAAAAGGGCTGTTTACTTACCTTATTTTTTACAACTCTGAAAATTTCTGTAGTTGCTTTGGAAATCTTTTGTCACTTTTGATTAAACAGATAACTGTTTCACAACTTGACTGTTACCCTGTCTAAATGTCTTGGCCTTTTGACCTTTTTGACAATTTGCCCCAATTCCAATTCTAAATGTCTTTTAATCTCAAAGTGGGGTTTTCCAGAGAGCCCCTGAAAAGTCCCAGAACTTTGTTTTTTCTCCTTACAGGAAGAACTATGGGTTAAATTGATATGTTTGACATGTCAAAATACAAGGGGGAAATATCAAGTATAAAGTAATACCAGCACTTGTGTGTGTGTGCTATTGTGTGGTATGTGCACACATACACCCACATGTGTGCACATGCATGTAGAGGCCGGAGGTGAACANCAAGTGTCTTCCTCCATTGCTTTCCACCTTTGTTTCTTTTTCATTTTTTAAGTTTCATTTAATTGAAATTAATTGAGAACGTCATTCATGCATATATGGTGTTTTGATCAAATCCACCTCCAATTCTTCTCCTATCCTCCCACCATTTTTCCCTAACTTCATGTGCTCTTTTTTGGTTTTTTTAAATCCACCAAGTCCACTTAGTGCTGCCCGTATGGACTTGAGTGTAGGACCATCTACTGGAGCATGGATAGCCTTTCAGGGGCTAAATCCCTGAAGAAAACTGATTCTCCTTCTACTAGCACCCATCAATTGCCAATAGCGCCTCAGTCGTGGGTGGGACACCATGAACCTTTCCCTGGTTGGTTGGTTTGATCTTGTACAGGTCTTGTACAGACAGTCACCACNGCTTGGAGTTCATCTGTGCAACAGCCCCGTCACGTTCAGAAATAATGTTTTGCTGCACTAATTCTGGGTTTTAGAATCTTTTTGCTTCCTCTTCCATCCACAATGATCGCTGAATCTTGGGTGTGCTCCCCCCCCCGACAGTCTCTAAAACTCTGTACAGTGACTAGCTGTGGGGTGCTGTGTTGATCACCATCTACGGCCAAAAAAGAAGCTTCTCTTTGAGGGCTGNATAATAACAATCTTGCCCTTGACTGAGCTAAATTACATCCTCAGATCTTGTGGAACCCCACTTTGAGTGAACTAGAGATAAATAGCCTGTGGAGCATGAGAATACTCCCACCCCAAAGTTCTGGAATTTACCTCCATTTCAGTAACAACTGTGGTTGAGCATTATCCTGAGTTATGTTCCTTGAGTTAGTGTTTGCTGCCCTTTTGCTTCCCAGAACAGTTTCAAGTTGACACTGGCAGTTTTTGCATTTCACAGCAAAGAGCCTGAAATGTAGCTTTTATTCTATTAAAGTTTGGCTAGCGGGGACATTCTTATGTCACCAGTGATAGTTACTTCGTTTTTTAGATGAATTTTGTTCAAGCTACAATGTTTATCATGTCAGCTCTTTTATCTCGGTATCTAAGCTCTTACTGTGTTTAATGACATACTTGCCAAGATAGTTATCATGTAAAAAAGCAAAGTTGGGTTTTTTTGTTTGTTTGGTTTTTGGTGTTTGTTTTAAACAGATTTGCATAGAAGCTGGTACTATCATAACCAAGTTGAGTGGCTGGGGTGGTACACCATATTTTATTACATAAAGCTACTTCTAGAACCTTAGAAAATATAATGTTTAAGAAAGTGATCATATTGGGGGGGGAAATGGTGTTCCTATGTTAAGTC
Source organism: Neotoma lepida (assembly GCA_001675575.1). Taxonomy (NCBI): domain Eukaryota; kingdom Metazoa; phylum Chordata; class Mammalia; order Rodentia; family Cricetidae; genus Neotoma; species Neotoma lepida. Next base: position 644,014 of record LZPO01027382.1, on the reverse strand, counting down.
AGGGATTGTCACTCAAACTTTAGTGATCTGAAACATCTGGTCTAGGCAGTCAGCTAGATTAGGGAAACACAATTGATTTAATTGATCAAATCAATGTTGGGGACATTGTTTGGGAGGTATTTTTCAAACTCTTGGGCTATCTTATTAGTCATGTGGATAACTTCCCCAAAACTTCTCAAAAGTCTTGCTAGCAGCCACTAACTTGACAAGGACCTCAGTGAAGAATGAGCAAGAACTAGAGAAAGACGAATCATTGACAAGTCTACTAAAATTATAGTTTGTGACATATGAATGTCTATGAAAAAGAAAATATATGGTGACAGAGGACAGCACTAAATGACGGTCAGTCCATTCAGCTGAAAGACCAACAGATGGGGGAGAGGACTGGGAAAGAAAAACTAAAGTAGAGCCGCAGTTCATATTCACCAAGGCCAATAGCCCACAACCATGTTCACCAAAGCTTGGCATCCTGATTGACTTGAAACACTAGTTCTAGTTCTAAACAAAACACAGACCATATGTTTTATGTCCTTATCAGTATAATTCAATAAACTTAAATCAATTAGCCATAGAGAAATAAGCTTAAGCAGTCCTGCTTGCCTTAAAAAGAACATTAATGAATAACAGAAGAACTCTTCAAAGGTCGAAATACTGGCTCCACTATGCTTTATAAACTGCTGTAACAGCTATGGATGGAGCTTCTCATCACTTAATTTGAGGACTCCCAATTTGCAAACTGTTCTACGCACAATAAGTCTAACTTTTGGGGGTGGGGTTGAGACAGGGTTACTCACTCTGTGTAGCCCTGGCTGTCCTGGAACTCACTTTGTAGCCCAGGCTGGCCTTCAACTCAGAGATCTGCCTTCCTCTGCCTCCCTAGTGCTGGGATTAAGGGTGGGCACCACCATGGCCAGTTTAAAATCCAGTTTTTAAAAACATGATCTGGGGGCCAAGAAAGANGGCTCAGTCAGTAAAGTGCTTGCCTCACAAGCATGAAGACCTAAATTCAATTCCCAGTACCCACATTAAAGGTCATGAATGGCCACATGTGCTTGTAATCCCAGGGCTGGGCATCTTCAAAAACTTCAATATCAAGATGGGCATGATGGCACAGTGCTTAGAATCCTAGCACTGGAGGCTAATGACATACATGATATGACTGTTTTAAAAAATTTCCCCAATGTGGCTACTGCATATAGGATTGTTTGTACTAATTCCTAAAATCTTTGAGGTGAGAAAGGTAATCCAGATTTGGTAGTGTATTCTTTAAGTATAGGCTTTTAAAAAATTCTCTTTAATTTTTTTTTTTAATTCTCAGAGAAGTTTTAAAAACCTGGATTATTTGACCTTAATATCCTACAAAACTTTCTTTCTTTCAACATCTAGTAACAGGAAATCTTTTCTATACTGTCTTCAGTTGAATATTGTCTCTGCCAAGCTGGCCTCAAACTCATGATCCTCCACCTCAGTTCTCTAAGTGCCGGGACTACAGTGGTGTACCATCATATTTAGCTCAAAAAATACAGTTTAAAATTTAAGTTATTCATGCATGTTAACTCAAAGATGCTATATAATTATTTTGTTATTAAACATTGGTCCTAGCAGGGCAGTGGTGGTGCATACCTTTAATCCCAGTTCTTGAGAGGCAGAGGCAGGAGGATCTCCAAGTTCAAGGTCAGCCTGGTCTACATAGTGAGTTCCAGGACAGCCAGGGCTACACTGAGAAACCCTGTTTCAAAAAACAAAACAATAATAACAACAAAAATTGGTCCTATAGAGAAGAGAGATGGCTCAGTGGTTAAGAGCACTGACTGATGTTCCAGAGGAACCGGGTTCAATTCCCAGGCTGTCTGGTGTCCAATCACTCCAGGATAAAATAAAAAAAAAATGGTCCTATATATAACTGATATAACTGTAATTTTCCTTTTCATTCTTATTATTGTTTGTGTCTTTCCTATTTTTCTTGATTTTTTTTTCAGTTTTGTTAATTCTGTACTGGTATTTTTTGAAGATGATTCTGTGCAGAGAACCTGCAGTCCTGGGGTTAGGAGACTTTCAATAATGTAATATCAACTACTTCTTTCAGATCAGGCCGCTGGAAATGTGAGGCAGCAGGCCTGGTTAGGCATACAGAATGCCAAGAATTCTTTGCCTGGTAAACAAGGGATGCTAGTTAACGATGAGATTGGTTGTCTCCTGGGTACTGTTAAAGATGCCTCACGATGGTGACACTGGGGACTGCAGAACAGGAAGGACAGCCTAAGAGCCTAAACTAATGCTCAGGTAGTCTAGGGCGAAAAATTTTGGCTGGGGTTTCTAACATTAGAATTATTTTATTAGAGATAGATGATCCAAAACTCTACTGGGTTTAGAGAGAATAGCGTGAATTTCTTTTAAGACCCACAAAGAAGCATGCAAAACACAAAATTGGATTACAGTCTGTGGCTCTTGAAGAAATACCTGTAATTCCAGCGCTTGGGAAAAGGAGGCAGGAAGATCAGGAGTCCAGGTCAGCCTGGACTACATGAGACTCTTTGTCTCAGAAAACTGGGAAGAAAAATGACAAAGAAAGCTGAGGCCCAGAATAGTGCCACCAGGCAGAGAAATGCAATGGTGGGTAAATGGGCACAGAGTCAATCCAGAGAGAAGACAGGGCTACCAGACTGGTTGATCAGGGAAATTAGCTCACCACCAGAGCAGTCTTCACTCTCCCTGCCCAGTAGGACCCAGTGATTGCCGGCAGCATTCAAGGATTTTTCAATCTTGGTCACCCCTGAAATATTCCCCCATTTCTCTGATCAAGCCATATTGTCCTAGTTGCCCTGGCCTTCCCCACTATTATATCATACATCAAGTGTCCTGACCACTTGTAAATTGTCTTTGTGATTGTGGGTTGCAGAACTACAATAAGCCAAGATTATTCTTGATGAAGAGGATGGCACATAAATGTACCATAGAGGTAAAGCTGGATGAAGTCTGTGGTGACTTTTTGGTTGTCTCCCTACCAAGAGACACAATCCTCCAAAAGGATGTGATTCGGAAAGGGTCTCTTGCTGCTTTGCTATAGAACATGCTATCTGTATTAGAAACAAAGCTTTCAACAAAGTAAACTTGAAGCTTGTATAGGCAAAGAGTAATTGATAATCGGGCACAACTCAGAACTGGTAGAGCGTCAGAGTGAGCAGCAAGCTCTCTTAGGCTGAACGCTGCAGTACAAAGAAATCACTTGTTGAGCTACAGCTAGTCCCTTGCCTTTTGTAGGAATGTCCCATAGGGCTCTCTAGTTATCTTACCTAATCAGCTGGCTGACTGTGATTGGCTGAGGCTCGGTTTTAGAGGATTTTCTTTCTTTTGTTGTTGTTTGTTTTAATTAAGTTACAAGAAATGCCTCCAAGAGTTCTGTTTGCTTCTCTAAAGGCTCCAGGTACAGAGACAACCTCAGGCGAATCATCTTTCTCACTCTTTGATGCTAAGAGTAACTGGGTGACAAAAACTTCACTGAGGCATAAGTAGAAATCAGCTAGGGACTTGAATAAAGTCACTTTGCTTTTTAAAGAGAAACTGAATCTATGATGCCCAGGCTAGTCCCCAAATCCTGGGTACAAGGGAACCTCCTGGAACTGATTTGTGGCAGTGCAAGCCTAGAATCTTGGTACTTTAGAGATTGAGGCCAACTTGGGCTGTATTACACAACTCTGTCTCCATAAACCACAATGATAATTATGATTCTATATGTTCGTGGCTAACAATCAGTCAAGTACAAGAAAATAGCGAAATACTCTTTGCTGCTCATCAGCTGGACAGATTAGGACTGTCCACAGCNAGTGTCAGCAAGGAAGTAGAGAAACAAGGGTTTTCAAAAAATNCTAGTCAAAAATTGGTACCATCTTTGGGGAACAAGGTAAGTAAAGCGTGGGCATAAAGGCTCGACTTTGAGATATAAACTCAAGCNTTGGTATTAAGTAGTGGTAGTCTGTAGAACCCAAGATCCTTTATACCAGTACACAAGGAGACAAACATATTCATTACAAGACTTATTGTAAAAGAAGAAACAAGAAAGAAGGAAAACAATGACCATTGGTGGAAGGATAAATAGCTAAGTGTCATTACGCTCATTAAACATTAAATGTTATATTCCCTTAAAGTGGTCTGTGTACTTATAGGCACTTCTAGAACTTGCAAAGTCGTATTTTTATCTTTAGGGGTATTTGCATACACTAATTGTATGCATAAAAGTGCGTAGGGAATAAGAAACATAGAATTTACCTGGTGAGGAGAAAAACAGCAGAGGAGCTTCAAACGTGTCTTTTGTTTTCTTTTTAGAAATGTAGCTCTGAAGCAAATAGGTGAGGTGGCAATGGTTGAGAAGTGTTTGCCTTGGAAATTAGTAGNTGAGTTTTTGTGCTGGAAATACTTCAGTTTAAAAAAAAAAAAAGAACAAGAAAGAAATTCAAGGCAGATACTAGAACAGGAACAAGCTACCTTCAAAAGAAAAGGAAACACAAAGGCTGTCCGACAGGGAAAAGACATATTGGCCAGAAAAATGGCCGGCGCAGGCATCAAATGCCATGGCTTCAATGCTGTAAGCTCTGTAAACCACTGTCTGCCTTCCAGTTCATTAAGCCAGTCTCTTTCTGCATTTGATAGATCAGAGAAGAGAATAAAGGCCTTTGATGCTAAACTTGATTCAAGCCCCAGAGTACTTGAAGCATGAACATGCCCAGAGGGAAGTGCTTAGATGCAATTCTTTAGTCAACAAATAACGTTTATCTCACACTTACTTCATAGTGAGCATGTGTGGCACTGTGTTGANAGCTTTGTATGGATTATTTCAGTCCACCTTNACAACAGTCCCACGAGCTAGACAGCATTATTATTCTTATTTTANAAAGGAGAAAACCAAGGCTGGTGGCAGGCGGGTAAGCAGTGGAGCTGTGAGGCCAACTGAGCATTTGACCTACAGANACAGCAGTCTAAACCACTTCCTAATGTGCCTGGCACAGTTTGGTGCTAAGANTCCAGGACCCTATCCTGTTGTGAGCAAGAAACTACTGATGTGGGGCTGGAGAGATGGCTCAGTGGTTAAGAACACTGGCTGCTTTTCCAGAGGACCCAGATTCAATTCCCAGCCCCTACATGGAGTCTCACAACCATCAGTAGCTCCAGTTCCAAGGTATCTGACACCCTCTTCTGGCCTCTGTGAGCACCAAGAAATCACATGATACAAAGACATACATGCAGGCAAAATGCTCATACACATTAAATAAACAATTTTTTTTTTAAAAAGGAAACTACTGCTGTGCCAATTCTACTTCACAGAATCCTATTTGGTAGAATATTTATATAAAGTTCTAAAATATTACCATAATGCTTAACTGTGTACATGTGGTAACAGAGCAAATAAGTGAACTGAAATGGAGCATATTCAATTAAACCCTCTCTTGGCCCTCCACCGGGACATTGGATGACCTGTGCTGATTTGGTTTTCTCCACTTTGTCCTCTCATTTACTCTCACTCAACTAGGCATGGTCTTTCCAAGTCTGAAGCCAGAGGAAGGGGAAAGTGCTAAGAGACAGTGCAGACCTAATGTAGTACAGTATCATTTTAATCCATAATGGTCTATTTGGGATCAGTCGTAACTTGGTTTCCATCCCTCCCCACTCCTTCGTGCTGTTATTGTCATAATATGCAGTACACGTATATTGACCCAGGTTTTGTTGTGATTTTGAAACAGGTTCTGGTTATGTAGCTCAGATAGATTTACCTGGAACTCACTATAGGCCAGGCAGCCTTGAAGTCATCATGCTGTTTCAGCCTTTCAATGGTAAGATTACAACCATGCATCACCTATGCCTAGATCTAACCAATGCTGATTTGTAAATGCTGCTTGCTTGCTTTTTTTCTTTCTTTCTTTCT
>LZPO01027382.1:582521-602975 GCA_001675575.1 Neotoma lepida | reverse complement strand
CGACCTGTCTATCTAAAATATATCTTTATTTGACCTTGAAAACATACCTAATATGACTACAAATTTGATTGTAATAGGTGACTAATTACTAACGGGCATTTCCTTATTATCCTAAGTAGTAGTTAATAATAATAACTTTCAAGAAATAGAAATTTGCATTACATTGTTAAATGAGTGCTATAGGTGCAATACATTGAATAAGAGTAGAAACGTATGTACAGTATGTTCCAACAAAAATAATCTCAACTTTGTATCAATATACAAAGATCCATATCAATGTAAAATATTTAAAACAAGTGGTTGCTTTTTAAAAGTAGATTCAATAATCTACCCTTGTATCCCAGCATTTCTATATCCCCCTTTTTTCTTTTCAGAATAAATTCAATAATCTTTTTATCCTATTATTTCTCTATCCCCTTTTTTCTTTTCAAAACAAGAACTCTGAATCTAATCTCGTTTGTTCAGCTTTTTTCCTGACTATTACCAATAACAACTTGTAACCANCCACCCTAAACAATGACAAATATCCATAACCCACTGAACAACCAAAAACCACCCACTCGATCTCTTGGGAATGAGAGCGTTGTGTTCTTAAAATTACTTCCTTCTGTATAGGGGCGATGGTATCTTTAGGGAATCCTGAAAAGAAAAATTTGGCTTAACTTTCAAGTCCTGGGAGAGGTAGCCATAACATTTGTTGTCCAGTCTCTGCATAATAGGATAGTGCAGGGCTTGTCTCAAGTCCTGGCCAGAGTAGTTTGTGAGGCTAGATCATCTCAGCTAGCCACCTCGAAATTATCCTAAGCAGTTTGTAGTCCAAAGCCGATCTTTGGGTGGTATTTGTNAGTGGCTTTATCATAGTCCATGTGGAATCATCATTGTGGGGCCCCATCATCCTTTTGGAGACTTCACAGGTCATTGTTAGGCATGGTCATGGTTCATTGCAGAAATCTTAAACATTTTAAATATCATATGGAGCAGATGTCAAAGAGGTTAAAGGGTCAATATTTGTTATGTACATCCAGAGTTCATAAACTTAATTCTTAGTCACCTGATAGAGACTCAAACCCAAAATCATGTACAGGAAGCTAGATGAAGCCTTTTTCTAGAATTAGTTAATACTCTATATGACCATTAATATCATGACAAAAAGTTTAAAAANTATATATATATTAATTTTATAAATTTCGAGATAATATTTATACCATAAGAAAAGCTTTATGGGGGCTGGAGAGGTGGCTCAGAGGTTAAGAGCACTGACTGTTCTTCCAGAGGTCCTGAGTTCAATTCCCACCAATCACGTGGTGGCTCACAACCATCTGTAATGAGATCTGCTGCCCTCTTCTGTATACATAATAAATAAATCTTTAAAAAAAGAAAAGCTTTAAAGAGTCAAAATAAAACCAAAGGATTATGAAATCAGTGGCAATAAAATAGTCCCTAATTTTTTGTTTTTCTTCTGTCCCATATCAGGTGGCTCTTCTGACATGAAACAGAGATTTTGGATTTTACTTTAACAAGCATGCTTGGGTTTAGAGAAGGAGAGAGCCACACTCCAACTCCAAAGCCAGCTTTAATTTTTAATTGGACTGGGACTACAGAAAGATCATTTGCATTATGTGTCTGTAGAGAACATCAGAAACAAACATTTAGGAAGATTTACAAAAATTTATCTTGTTGGAAATGTGATATATCCATCGGCTAATTTACGCTTTTTCTTCAGACTTTTTTTTTCCTGGATGAATTGTCCTTTTTCTTCAGATGTCTCATTTGTCCAGTGGTCTTAAGATTCCTTAGCTGGATGCCTTCATTCTTCTGGAAAGACAAAAACAAAACCCTGCCCTAACCCTTACTTTGGGGAGGTTCCCTTTTAGCAAGTGGTATCTGATCAAATGAAAAGTATTTGTTAGTGGTATAAATTAGTTTAGATTGAATGGTCACGCTGTTTGATATACTATCACCTCTTCTAATTAAGAGGTCTCTCTTGTTCAAATCAAACCTTTATCAATTTTGATGGTATCTGTAGCTTTTCTCTCCTGAGGAAACAAAAGCAAAACCTCCTCCCCAACGTAACACATATCCTGGTTTCCATTCTAAGGTCAGCACATCTTTAAAGTATACAGACTGATTTAATTCTGTAGTTTTTTTCTATTATCCAATGTCTTTCTGCAGCTGTCATTCCTTTCTCATTAGCATTTAGAAAATTCAAAGTTAATAAAACATTATGTAATCTATTTCTGGGGGGTCTTTATTACCCCTTTCTGTTTATTTAGCATATCCTTTAGAGTTCAGTTTGATCTTTCTATGACTGCTTGGTCTGTAGTATTGTGTGTTATTCTTGTAATATGCTTTCTATTGTAATAAGCAAAAAAGTTTCAAAAAAAGTTTCATTTTTACTAGAGACATATGCTGGAGCATTGTCAGTCTTAATTTGTACAGGTATGCTCATGATGGCCATAACTTTTAGCAAATGTGTGATTACAGCCTTTTCAGAACTCAAAGCAGTTGCCCATTGAAATCTTTAATAGTTGTCAATGGTGTGGTGTACTTATTTTAACTTTCCAAATTCTACAAAATGAAGCACATCCATCTGCCAGATTTCATTCTTTGAGTACCATTTGGGTTACTTCCTATAGGTAGTGGAGTTAGGTTGTATAACAAACAAGTAGGTCATTTCCTTATAATTTCCTTGGCTTGTTGCCAAGTGATAGAAAATTCCTTTTTCAAACCCTTGCTATTGACATGGTATTTTTTATGACACTCTGAGGCCTCCAGCACATTTCCTATCAATAGTTGATCAGTTTCATCATTACCTTGTGCTAGAGGGCCAGGCTGACCCATATGGGATCAGATGTATGTTATATATAAGGGATGATTCCTGTTCCTGATTATTTCTTGTAAATAATCTGAATAAATAATGAAGTTAATTCTGACTCATCAGGAATAAATTCAACAGTTTCAATGTGTAAAACAACTTTCTCCATACTGAGAGTATGTTAACTATGTTAACATAACAGTAACTATGTTAAAAGGTTCTGTAAAATCCATTAATACCATCAGAATAGCATAAAATTCTGACATTTGAACAAAATCATAAGGGCTTTGAGCCACTTTAAATTTCCTGATTTATAACTTGCCTTTCCTGATTTGTTTGCATCAGTATAAAATGTAGGGGCTCCAGAAATTGGTGTTCCCTGTATAATATGAGGAAGAATCCAGTTAGTTCTCTTTATAAATTTAATTCTCTCGATTTGGGATATTTGTTGTTAATCTCTCCCAAAAATTTACTGCAAGCTCTTTGCTAAGGTTCACTTTCTGCCCATTGACAAAGTTTCAATTTTCCTTTTACAGTCAACCCAGAGACCTTTTCCACATAGATTTTTAATTTTTTTCTCTGTTTATGTGATAAAAAAGATCTATTCTAAGATAATATCTTCCCGCTGCATTAATATACCTGTAGGAGTCTGCGTAGAGGGTAAAATAACCAGAATGCAATCAAGCCCTGGATCCAAACAATCCACATGTGCATCCTGTAATTTCTTTTCCACCAAAGCCAATTTTCTTTCAGCCTCAGCTGATAATTCTCTTGGACTATTTAAGTCCTTGTCACCATTTAAGGTTTTGAACAAATTACTCAGTTCATCATTTTTTATCCCAGTAGTGGGCCGTAGATTGGAAATGTCTCCTAGCAATCTTTGAAAGTTATTAAGAGTTTGCAATCGATCTCTCCTACTTTGCACCTTTTGGGGTTTTTTTTTTTTTTTGCAGACTTATTTTATATCCTAAATAATTAATAGAATCTGCTCTTCATATTTTTTCAAGAGCAGCAGTTTGTAATCCCCAACAAGGCAAAATTTTCTAAAGTAGCTACATTTGAATCAGCTAGTAAGATGTCGTTTATGTAATGGTAAATTATAGATTGAGGGAATTGCTTATGTATCATTTCCAATGGCTGTCATACAAAATATTGTCACAGGGTGGGGTTATTTAACATTCCCTGTGGGAGAAGCTTCCATTGATATCTCTTAACAGGCTGAGAATTATTATAAGTAGGCACCGTAAAGGCAAATTTTTCTGTTTTTTCTTGTAAAGATATAGTGAAGAAATAGAGAACACAAAGAAATTACAGACTGTAGATAGCCCATTGGCTGAATTACCTTATTAACAGCTCTTAAATCTGTTACCATTCTCTATTTCCCATATTTCTTTTTAATAACAAATACAGGAGAATTCCAAGGACTGGTTGATTCTTTAATATGCTGAGCATTTAGCTGCTCCTGTACCAGCTGTTCTAAGGCCTGTACTTGCTCTGATGTTAAAGGCCATTGCTCAACCCATACAGATTTGTCTGTCAACCATTTTAAAGGTAGAGCTGTTGATGGCTTTGAAAGATCAGCAGCTGTTGTGCCCTGTTCTTGTACAACCTGAATGGTTGTTGACTGTTATTTATAATACCTTCTAATATTTTCCCCAGAAACAAACATTAATTTGTGGTTTGTTTCTGAGATTGGAGGAATGTTAATCTGGGTATTCCATTGTTGTAATAAATCACGGCCTAATAGATTCATAGCTATATTAGCCACATATGACTTTAATTTTCTTCTCTGTCCTTCTGGCCCTATACACTTGACCCATCTTGNGCTGTTTTACTGAGATAACATTCTAATTCCTAAAAGCTGAACATTTACCTCCTGAAGAGGACAATTTGGATGCCAAGATTCTGGTGCAATTATTGTTACATCTGCACCTGTGTCTACAAGACCTTCAATGATGATGTCATTTGTTCATTTTTTTTAATAGTTTTTTTTTTAAGATTTATTTATTATGTATACAGAAGAGGGCGGCAGATCTCATTACAGATGGTTATGAGCCACCATACGGTTGCTGGGAATTGAACTCAGGACCTCTGGAAGAACAGTCAGTGCTCTTAACCTCTGAGCCACCTCTCCAGCCCCCATATTTTTAATTTTGGATTTTGGTCTTTATTTATAGAAGTTTGCCAAAATATTTGCTTTATAGTTTCTCCTGAATTATTTGTTCTCTCTTCTATAACTGTTCTATCGTCCAGAAGAGTATGGTTTCTTACAGTAGGCATTAGGTTTTTTTTTACTAGTTCTAGGAAGGAGATTCCTTCATGATGACAAGAAACAATTGACCCGAATTTGACATGGGGGCCTGCAAGAGGCCCTCCAAGGTGTTTCCTGATGGCACAGGGTTACCTTGACAGTCCCTTGTTGATCTACATTCATTAGTCCAATGCCTGCCTTTGCCACACCTTCTGTATAATTCAGAAGGGAGGGGCATTCTGTTGGGATTATTCTTAGAAAAAAACATTATTTCTAGGAATGCCCTGTTTACAATCCCTTCTTAGGTGACCTTGTTTACTGCAATTGAAACCTCTAGAAATCACTTCTATCCAAGCATCATCAAGATACATCAACATTGACTGTATCTGGAATCCATTCCTNTAAGGGTGCTGATCTTGCCTTTAATGCCTAATTATCCTTTTGCATTGTGCATTAGCATTTTCAAAAGCCAGAGATTCAATTATTATTTGTCTGGCTTCTGTATTTGGTATCATTCTTTTTACTGCTGAAGTCAATCTTTGTAACAAATCAGTGAAAGTTTCTTTGGGGCACTATATATCTTTAATAAATGACTCAGTTTTCTTTCCCACTTCTTCAAATTCTGTCCCAAGCAGTCAACGATGCTTCAGGGCAGAAAGCCAGGGTGTGGTCATCATATAGATATTGCCTTTCTACATTAGCATAATCTCCCTCTCTAAGAAGTTGATCTTGGGATATTTCAAGACCTCTAGCCCTACTTTATTGTTTGATGGTCTTAGCCTCATCTTTCCAAGTCCTCCACAGTAACTGAGGACCAGGCTGCACGAATTCTAATTGGTCTTAATAGTAAAAACCCCAGGGCCACATATTGGGGTAAATGCTGAAAGATCAGAGATAAAAAGGAGCAAGCCACAGCCACCTCTTACCTGGCCAACCCCTCAGCCTGAAAGCGGCCAAGTTACTGTCTCCACACGCCTTATCACTTCTTCTCTCTGCCCAGCCATATCACTTCCTGTTTCCTCCTTCCAAGTGCTGGGATTAAAGGCATTTGCCACCCAAGTACTGGGATTAAAGGTGTATGCCACCACTGCCTGGCCTCTGTGGTTAACTAATGGCTAGCTCTACACTCCGATCTCCAGGCAAGCTTTATTTGTGAGAGCACAAACAAAATATCACCACAATTTACCACTCATCTAGGATGTGGTAGTTTTCTTCTCCAAAGTTCTCTCTTTAACCATAGTTTTTCAGTTTGTTTTCAGAATTATTTTTAGTTAAGCAACACTAAATTCTTCTGTAATTTAGGGTTTTCTATTCTTTTAGGGCTGAAAACTTGGTATTGTAGGGGTTCAGACTTATTAAGTATTCTTTACCATTCTAAGCTTGTTGTGTGACACATACCTATCATCTTAGCAACATGAAAAGAATTAGGCAGAAGGATTTTAAATTTCCTGTCAATCTAGGCTGTATACAGAGTAAGTTCCATACCCATCCTGTGTTATCCAACAATTCCCTATCAAAACAAAAAAGTTCTTGGGTTGGTAGATTAGCTTTGTCAGTTGAGGACCTGAGTTTGATCCCCAGAACTCAATTTAAACACGAATATGTGCATGTGCATACGTGCTCACACGTGCACACACAAGTATCTTTCAGAGGACCCTAGTTCACTTACCAGCAGTCATTTCCCAGCAGCTTACAGCCACTAGCTTCAGGGGACTTGATATGCTTGTCTGGCTTTAAAGAGTACCTTCCTTCATGTGCATTCACATCCAGACATACATACGTAATTAAAAATAAAGTCTGTTTGTTTGTTTGTTTGTTTGTTTTGTTTTTCNAGACAGGGTTTCTCTGTGTAGTTTGTGCCTTTCCTGGAACTCACTCTGTAGTCCAGGCTGGCCTCAAACTCACAGAGATCCACTTGCTTCTGCCTCCCGAGTGCTGGGATTAAAGACGTAAAAATAAAATCTTTAATCCCAGTGCACGCCTTTAATCCCAGCACTTGGGAGGCAGAGTCAGGCGGATCTCTGTGAGTTCGAGGCCAGCCTGGTCTACAGAGTGAGTTCCAGGACAGCCAGGGCTCCACAGTGAACTAGGAAAAGAACAACAACAACAAAAACTTGTGCAAAAGCTAGGTGTGGTCATTTGCATTCAGCCCCTGCACTGACAAGGCAGAGACAGGTGGATTTCTGAGGCCCACTAGCCAGCTAGCTTCACCTACTTGACAGTCTCCAGAACAGTGAGTGGTTCTCAGAGAAAAATAAAAGTGTGGATGATGCCTGAAGAATAACCCTTGACTTTGGCCTATGACCTTTGTGTGTATATGTATATACAGAAGAGTTCTTTTCACTTTAGAAACTTGCAGAATTGATGGCAGCTACTTGCACAGTTTTTGTGACTGAAATGTTTTTCATGTCAGCCTGAAGTTGTAACTGTCAACAACCAAAGTGATTCTTTGTATAGGTATAAGCAACTATCATTTATCATAGTTACCTGTACATTTTTGATATATTTTCTTACAAATTTATCTTTCCTATAATTGATAGTAGAATTAGCATTAGTAGATATTAATAGCTTTTAAAATTGCATCTAGCTAAATTATCTGAAATAGGATTTACAGGGGAGAAATTTACTTCTGTTTTTATAATGGAGGACTGTGGTTTTGTTTGTTTGTTTTAGACCCTGTCTCATGTAGCCCAAGCTGTCCTCTAACTCACTTTGTAGCTATATAGCTTAAATACTTTCTTCCTCTTGTGTGCGGTGATTACAAATATGTGCTACCACCCTGGTAGGAATGTTGTTTTAAAAGAAAAGACATGGAGATATTTGAAGATCTGAAAAGATAGCAAGGAACTGCTTAACCAAATTCTAGGAAAATGCAAGAACCCCAAAAAATAAGTAGACGGAGTAGCTTTTGTCTTCAAGGGTGTGTGCTGGTTAGTTTTTGTCAACTTGACACAAGCTGGAGTCATCTGAGAAGAAGGAACCTCAACTGAGAAAATGCTCCTATCAGATCGGCTCATAGGTAACTTGTGATGCTTGATGTGGGAAGCTCAGCCCACCATGGTGGAACTATCCCTGGACCACTGGTCCTGGAGTATGTAAGAAAGCAAACTGAAGAAGCCAGGAGGACCAGACCAGTAAGCAGCATCTCTCCACGGCTAGTGCTTTGTTCCTGCCTCCGGGTTCCTGCCTTGAGTTCTTCCCTTCGCTTCCCCAGAATATTGGACTATAATGTGTAAACAGAATAAATCCTTTCCTCCCCAAGTTGCTCTTGTACTAGGAACCAAATTAGGTTAGGCATATGCTTGTTTAAGCCTTGTGGTCAGTGGACTTCATACATGAAAGAGTACAAAAGTCAACACTCGAAGTTCATAGTAAGTGAAAATCAAAACCAGTTTTAGACAGAACCATGAGGATTCCATCATTAGGTTGCCTTTGAGTCCCACATCTCAGAAAGGAAGACCANGGGGATGGTTGACTGGAACAGAGGAAGAAAAAGGAAAGTTGGAAAAAAAATCAAATTGTGACCACAGGTTTTTTCCTTTATGCTGACTTTTAGGGCAGTTTTTGTTGTTGGTTTGGGTTTTTTATTTTATTTTTTTTTGTATGTGTGTGTGTGTGTGTGTCTGTGTGTGTCTGTGTGTGTTAAAGGTGTATACCACCACACCCAGCTGTCCCTCACAGTAAATTTTAAAAAGAAAAATTAATAAGTAAGCAAGAATTCAAATGCCAGGGAATAAGAACAAATACCTTAAACAGATCCATGCTAATCTAAGATAAGGTAGTTATCACATAAATTTAAAACAATTGCTGATTTACTTTAAAAAATGAAGATAAACAGGGAAGAAGAGACTATAAAATGACTTAATAGATTTAGAAAAAAACAGAAATTTTGGAGATGAAAACTATTGTATATAAAAATACATAAAAATTAGCTNGGCAGTGGTGGCTTGTCTCGGGAAAAAAAGAAGCAAAACAAACAAACATAAACATAAAAAGTTTAACAGATTATTCTTAGTTGAAGAAAGAATTGGTTGCCTGGAAGATAAAGCTGAAGAAATATATCAAATACAACCTACAGTCAAGGAGATTGAAAATACTGAGGGGGCATCTAACATACTCAATCAGTACTCTGGAGTAAAATATTGCAAAGTTCATATTTGAAGAGAGATTTCTAAATGAAAGTTTTCTAGATGCAATTTCTTACTAGATCTGACAGATTTAAGAAGTACCCTGAGTTTTTAAGAGTATAAGAAAAACCAAGTCTGTACCCAGACAGATCATAGTAAAACAACAAGGAGGAAATCTTAAGGGCAGTNAGAGGAAAGAAAGTTGTCCTTCAAAGAAGCAGCTCTGGGGCCAGTGCACTGGCTCAGCAAGTGCAGGCACTTTGCACCCAGCAGATGGTGGAAGAAAAGAACTGATTCTTCACTTCGTCCTCTAACCCCCGCATACATGCCGTGGCAGCACACATACAATAAATAAATGTAATGGCAAAAAATAGTTATTTTCTTTTTGGTTTCTCAAGACACAGTTTCTCTATGTAGCCCTGCCTATCCTAGAACTCACTCTATAGACCAGGCTGGACTCAAACTTACAGAGATCCACTTGCCTCTGCCTCTCCAGTACTGGGATTAAAGGCATGCGCCAACACCACCTGTCAAAAATATTTAAAAAGGAACAACTATGGACAAGCAATTGCCAATTTAGAATTGGCAAATTCTAGAGGCTTAAATAAAAATGTAGTTCATCCAATTATCAGCCCTTTGAAAAGAAATTATTAAGTACATAGTTAAAGTCTGAGGTGCAAGGTAAAGTAAAGAGCAAAGAGAGTGGCAAAATAGGAGCATGCACTGAAATAAATGTTAATTACGTAAAACACTAGCAACCCCTTAATGGAGATACACAAATGAAAGCAGTGTTCTAGGACCTTTATTTGGGAGAGTGAAACCAGGTTATCCAGTGTGACTACTTCCAGTCAGAGTTGCACTGACAGTGCGGATAACAAACAGAAGAATTGGAAAGGTAGCAAAGCACTTCCCTGCATGAGTGAGGTCCTGGGATCAGCCATAGCATCAGAAAAGATGGGGGAGGAAGAGAAGATTATAGGAGATGAAGATCACAAGAGCCTAGAGGAGAGGAAGACTTGGGAGTTTCTGCCTAGTGGAAGATCAGTATTGAAGCTAGTCTCAGTTTTTTCCATAGCATCTGTATCAAGTGAAATATTAAATAATAAGACAGTTTCTTTGTTATGTATCCTTACTGTTGAACAAGATACCTCCAAATGTGAGACACAAATGTGCTTTCTTTAATTTATGTCTCTAGTGCTAATATCCTAACTTAGTTTTCTGGAATACCACAGAACAATCTTTCTTTTCTTATCTCAACATTTCTGTCTTCATTATTTAACAGGTAGGCACACATGCACATCTTTAGATATTCTTTGACACTGGTTACTTGTAGTTTGCCTTCATATGTATATGTAACCAGGTCACCCCAACTCCAAACTAAAAATACCTCTGCTTGACTTTTTTTTTTTTTTTAAACCATGAAAATGGAACTGAAGATGTTCCACATGCCAGGCAGGGCCTCTGCTGCCACTTTTTATTTCTGTCTCTGATTATTTACTACCTGTACTTACTAAGTCACCTTACTTCTTGACAATCTCTTCATTTCTAACTACTTTGATCTTTTAACCATCAGGCTACCAGTGCAGTGTAGTGTCACCCTGCATTTTCTGTTACCACTTGGGCATTGTTATCTGAATGTTTTTCACTGACAGCACAAAGTAGGCAAGTCAGTCCTAAACCGAATTAATTATCTTTGTTTTTAAATTGAATCTTCCTCCCTGGCGGACTATATGTTTTGTGTTCCTGATTTCCCTATATAGTAAGCACCCAAATCCTTTTGACTTACCATCTGCCATGATATTTCAGTTTTATTCCTCTCCATCACTCCAGTTTAAGCCCTGATTGTTTCTCTCTGAGACCCCTTTATTTTTGTCCTGCCTTTAGTTTACTCTATTTTTGATTCATTATGCCTACTTTCTGGTCAATCTGAAGCTGTTAAAGCTTAAGATAATTAGTAACATAGTAACACCCTGTTGTTACAAATTAAATAAAATGTATTCACCTTCACTCCCAAAACCTTGATCTAATAATCACAGTCCTGTCTCTTTTTGTTCTTCCTATGTTTTATTCTGGGACAAACCTATAATAGCTTTAGGGTTCTGAACATACTGAGCTCTCCTGTGATTTATTTAGTTGATTTTGAGTTTCCTCTTTCTCCTATCTCTACCGTTTGTTCTTCCCTGTCCTTGAAACTTGCCCAATCCTTTCAGATGTGTTGGTAGAGTTNAAAGAATTGTTTGTGATTTGGGACATAGTTGAATTTATTCGAGCATCTTAGCATGTAAGGTGTTGAGATCGCCTCTTCAGAGGTTAGTATTCTTACTAACCATTATGAGACTGTGACTACCTATAGTTAGTAAAGGCTGTCAGTACATTATTTCTCATACCAAGAATACCATGTAACACTATTTTTAGACTTTATTTATAAAGTAGTGTTTCAAAAGAATGGATGATATATACCTAAGCACTTAGCATAGTGTGCTCAACTACAGTGGGTACTCTATAAATGACATTTCTTTTGTACTGTATATAATTATTGGTTACATGTATTCATTCCTTTAAAGTACAGAAATTACATATTAAGATCTTTGTACTAGGTTGTATGCTAGATTCTGTATTAAGCCAGTGAATGATAATCTTTATTCTCATTTTAGCAGTAGAAGTATATAAATAAACCAAGAATTCAGAACAAGTGTACTCAGATGAAAGTGTACCCCAGATATAGGAGAATTAGAGAATGAATACATAATACAATTGTGTAAGGGGATGGAAGACAAAAAGATTTTGTAGGAAAATACATACTTTTATTTATCTATTTATTACATTTTAAAGCCTATTTTAAATCATTGTAGACATACAGAAAGCTGTAGAAATAGTACACAGATTCCTGTGTACCCTTTCTTTACCTCCTGTAATAATGACATCTATGTGTTTTATAATATAAACCCAGGGAATTGATATTGTTGTACAGTACAGCTAATTAGATTATAGACCTTTTCAGGTTTCACTATTTTCTGTGTCCCTTTTGTATCACTGTGACAGAATAGCTGACAGAACAAATCAATGGAGGAAAGCTTTCACAGCTGCAGTCCATCCTAGAACAGGGAAGCCATAGTGGAATAAATAACTCAGTCTGGTGGTGGGAACTTGGAACAACCACTAGCTCACATGGTATNGGACAGGAAGCAGAGCGCACTTGTACAGGGGCTGCTATAACCTTCAGAGGTCCACTTTCACTGACCACTTCTGCCAACCAGGTACTACCTCCTAAAGGCTCCACAAGCGTGCTGCCAAGCTTNAAGACTTGAGCCTACGGGGATATTTCAGATTCAAATCAGAACAGACATCTTATATAAATGTAGTGCAATATTAAAGTAACAGCTAATCAGACTATAGATCTTTTCCATTTTCACCACTTTTTCCATGCATCTAANTGTTTGTCTGCATATTTCTAACTTTTTTTTTTTAACATTTATTTATTTGGGGCAGGGCACATGTACCACAGAACCTATGAGGGTGTGGAAAGCCAGAGGACTACTTGAGGGAATTGGTTCTTTCCTTCCACCATGTAGGTCCCAGCAATCAAACTTAAGTTTTCAGGCTTAGCAGCAAATGCATTTACCCTCTGAGCCATTTGCTATACATGCTATGGTGTTTGATACCTTTTGATACCTTGTGTAGGCTGGTGTGGCCACCATTACAATCAAGGTACAAACTATCCATCACCGTGAAAAGACTCCTCATGCTCTTAGTTTAGGACTGCACCTTCTTCCTCCAGCACCTGCCTCTGACAACTACTAATCTAAGGGAGACTCATATAAAGTGAATATTAAGTGTTTAAGGTGTGTTTATATGGTCTTTATAAGGAAGAGTTGTTAAGTAATGTTTAGAGACACTAAAAATGAGATATACTACTTACTAGGATGATTTAGAAGCCCAAATAGAGTAAAAATATTAAAATTTTTGATTTGATACATTTATTGAAATCTAAATGCAAAGCTGAAGTTTTCTGTGGAACTTGACAACCTGGTTTGTCTTAATTAGAGTTACTGTTGCTATGATGAAATACCATGACCAAAAGGAGGAAAGGGTTTATTTGGCTTACCNTTACACATTGTAGTCCATCATGGAAGGAAGCCAGGACAGGAACTCTAACAGGGCAGGACCAGTGGCTTGCTTAGCACCATTTCTTGTAGAACCCAGGACCGCCAGCCCAGGGGTGGCACCACCCACCATGGGCTAGGCCCTCCCCCATCAATCACTAATTAAGAAATGCTCCACAGCTGGATCTTATGGAGGCTTTTTCTCAATTGAGATTTCGTCCTTTCAGATAGCTTTAGCTTGTGTAAGGTTGTCATAAAACTAGCCAGCACATAGTTCAACGACTTTATGGAAATATAAAGGGCAAGAACAGCCAGAATATTCTTGTTTTGTTTGAGACAGGGTTTCTCTGTATAGCTTTGGAGCCTGTCTGTAGACCAGACTGGCCTCGAACTCACTGAGATCCACCTGCCTCTACCTCCAGAGTGCTGGGATTAAAAGCCTGCACCACCACTGCCCGGCCAGAATATTCTTAAAGAAAATAAGATGGAAAGAATTCTTTAATTCACCTTTTCAATCAACAAAATTTGAATGTTATATACCAGATATTGGTGGGGCTGTAGTTATTACCTGGTTTAATATGAGATTACTCCTACCCGACTCTCATAATCAAATCTATTTGTAGCAATATCCTAGAGTTTTTAATAGACCTCTTGCTAAAATAAGAGGGTTGTGCCAGGACTGCCAACAAACTTACCACTCCAATTTTATTATCTGATTTTTGTCTTTTGATGTTCCCTGGACTTGAGTGGTTGTCCACCACCAACACACTTCTTTAGTCTTTGCTAATTTTTTTTAACATAAAGAAGATCAGAAGTAGAGTGATTTTGTATAAAATANATCTTTAATAGTGTCATTTGGATTCATTACAAAGGAGAGGAGCATCTACTGCTGAAAGCTTCTCAGAGTCACCTGACCTTGGGGAGAGAGGGAGAATGATCTAAAGAGTCTTATGGGCATAGCTAGTAGAATGTCTGAGGAGGCTTATAAAAAGAAAAGGGAAGATGAATACAAAATGGCAGATAGTGAGCAGGAAGAGGTTGCTGATGGANTTTATATGCTTGTGTAGGAGTAAATGGGTTGAAAATGCCCCATGGTAAATTAGCTGGTAAAGGATACTGACTTGCTGGGACAGTTGCTTACTAAGGAGATGGCTCAGCAGGTAAGGAAGGGCATTTTGGGATACCACAAGGTGGCAAGAGAGGACCAATTTATGGGAGGTGTCTTCTGACTTCCANACAAAATAAACAAACAAGCAATCTCAGAACCTTCCTACCCCATTCCTATACTTAAAAATCAGCTTCTAGCAGATTAAATAAATAAAAAGGCAAAGCTGAAAGAAAACCTTTTACAAAATTAATGGGGGTGGGGTGCTGAAGAGATTTACTAACATGGGCCTGCCTCTTCATGGGCCTCTACCTCCCAACTATCACATCCAGCTCCTGTTCAGTTCATTTATTTACTTATTTAATTGATGTGTATGGGTATTTTGTCTGTATATGTGCACCACATGCTTGCTTGGTATCCTCAGAGGCCCGAAAAGGGAGCTGGATCTCATGAGACTGGAGTTACAGATGATTGTGAGCTGCCATTTAGGTGCTGGGATTCAAAACTGGGTTCTCAAAGTAGCCACGCCTAACTGCTGAGCCAGCCACCTCTTCTCTTGTTCAGCTGTTTAAAAGGTTAATGAAAATGTTCACCCATGAGGAGCAACTTAGGTAATTTTAATTATTACTTAATATTATCTTGATTAGAAAATAAAGAATGTTACTAGGGAAAAAAGAGTGATAAATATAGACAGAAAAAGTGATGAAAGCCTGTAATCCTAGCCCTTGGGAAGTAGAACTGAGAAGATTGTGGATTTATGGCCAGTCTGGGATAGTAAGACACCCCCTACCCCACATTCATTTAAAAAAAAAAAAAAAGAGCCGGGGGGTGGTTCAGTGGGTAAAAGTGCTTGCTGTTCAAGTGTGAGATCTTGAGTGAGTTTAGATCTGTAACACCAGTATTCGGGGCTGGGGGAGATAGGTGCTTGGTGGCTAGCCTAGGTAGCTGAAACAGAGAGCCGCAGGTTCAGTGAGAGACTGTCTCAAAAAATAAGGTGGAGAGCAATAGAAGACATACAACTTGACTTCTGACCTCCACATGTACACACACACACACACACACACACACACACACACACATATACTACATACATAAATAAAAAAATAAAAGTGGTCTTTATATCTCTTTCTAGTTGCAAAACAAAAACCAACAAAAGAAAATGCATTAGGTAGGTAGATAAGATAGAACGATAGGAGGAAATGACCAATAAAACATTTGGAATGTTGTTTAACTTCAAGAACAATTAAGAAAATTAAAACAATAACAGACCGTTTTATATAGATTAGATTGGTAGGAATGAAGATGTCTAACAATATCAGGTATTGGTGATAATATGGAAAAGTAGGATTTTCTTTCATTTCTGGTGATAGTGTTAATTAGAAAACTCACTATAGAAAATAATTGGTAGACCTGTAGACAGCTACCCTCCTCCAACTGTTTTCAACTTGAATGTGCATAAGAATTGCCTGTAGGGCTTGTTAAAACCATTGGACTCCACTCCTAAAGTTTCGATTAAGTAGGATGTGGGTGGAGACTGATAAGTTGCTTTTTAAGTTCCCAGCTGATGCTGATTCTGAT
Source organism: Neotoma lepida (assembly GCA_001675575.1). NCBI lineage: Eukaryota > Metazoa > Chordata > Mammalia > Rodentia > Cricetidae > Neotoma > Neotoma lepida. Next base: position 586,996 of record LZPO01027382.1, on the reverse strand, counting down.
CCCAACCCCAGAATTGTGCTTTGTAATTCAACCTTTTCCCTATAGAAATGTGTGAATATGTGAACTAGGAAGCATATATTTAAGAATGCTTATTGATATTACCCCAATATAAAAATTCAGTTGTTCATTAGGAGAATAAATATATAATTACATATTTAATTATTAGTGGTTTTTTATATATCTATTACAGAATATAAATCTAGTTCAAATAGATTAGAAATACAAACAAGGAAAAAAGGCCATGGATTTGAAAGAGCAGAGGCATTGGAGGTACATAAGAAGGGTTAGAGGGAGAAAAGGGAAGAGAGGGAATGATGAAATTATATTTTAATCTCAGAAAATAAAAAATGATAACAAAAAGATATACAAATCAGACATCTCTTATATCAGTATGTATGAATCTCACAAATGTATTAGTCAGATATTAGAAGCAAGTTACAAAACCGTATAACATGATTCTCACTATAAAATGTTCAAAAACAAAACACTATGAGTTTGGATCCCTAGAACCTAAGTTTTGCTTCTTTTGTTTGTTTTGTTTTTATTTTTTGTTTTTAAGCCAGGTGTGGTGGTGTAGGCTTGAAATCCTAAAAATAGCAAGATGGGAGGCAGAGATTAGGTGGATGATCTCTGGAAAGGTGAAGGCTGGGCTAGTTGCAAAGTTCTAGGACAGAGAGCATCTCAAACAAAGGCAAAAGGCACTGTTCTTTGACCACTACAGATGCTCACCTGCATCCACATGTGCACACTTCCCTCAGGAACATAATACACACATTTACAAAACAAAAAGTTCAAAACCAGATTGAATTATAATGATATTGTTCAGGAATGCAAATATAGATTCTAGAATCACAAGGAAAAAAAAGAAAAGTGTGCATGATAGTAATCACCTCATGATTAAGGAAGAGCACAGTGGGAAGCGATTGGCAGTACAGTGTCTTAACTGGCTACAGAGGGTTTGCTTTACAGTTATTTAAACTAATTTTTTTCCTCTAAGACAGGGTTCCTCTGTGTATCCCTGGCTGTGCTGGAACTCACTCTGTAGACCAGGCTGGCCTCAAACTCACAGAGATCCGCTTGCCTCTGCCTCCTGCGTGCTGGGACTAAAGTTGTGTGATACCACCGTCTGGCTAATTTTTTATAAACTTCTGTATAATTTTATGATAAAATGATCCCCTTTTATTTCCATCTCTGATTACTTCTAAGATCAAATTTGTTTTTGTATGTTTCTTAGCCTTTGAATTTTTTTCTTTCATTATTTGTGAACATCATAGGTTGAGCTATTTGGGTTTTGTTTGTTTGTTTTTTAGAGATTTCTTTATTTTTTATGTACATTGGAGTTTTGCCTGCATGAAGATGCCAGATCCCCTGGAACTGGAGTTACAGACAGTTGTGAGCTGCCATGTGGGTGCTGAGGATTGAACCNGGGTCCTTTGGAAGAGTGGCNAGTGCTCTTAACCACTAAGCCATCACTCCAGCCCCCGAGCTATTTGTTTTAATATTTTATTTTGAGGGAATGATTTATTATATTGTGGANACATTGTAACTAGCCTTTTTATTTAGAATTCTTTTTTGTTTCTTTAGAAAATTTCCTCCCTAGTGTTACAGAATGTTACTCTGTTGCATCTGATGAATTTAAGTTTACAAAAATTATGTTTATGCAATCTTGTTAGGTGAACATCTAAAGCTATCTAGGGAGATGTAATTATCCCAACACCATGTGTGCATATATACATGATTTTGTTCTCATTGATTTGTAAAGCACCCTTGACTAGACACCATATTCCCATTGGCCTATTTTTGTTTGTCTCTAGTAGTGCCGGGTTCACATTACTTTTATTTTATATAGTGTATTGGGTTTTGCTAATGGCAGCCTCTTTGTTGATTTTGTGAAGACCTATACTAACTTACTCTTCCATGTGACAGAATGAAGTTGTCAAGATCTGCCAGGCAGTGGTGGCGCATGCCTTTAATCTCAGCACTTAAGAGGCAGAGGCAGTCGGATCTCTGTAAGTTCAAGGCCAGCCTGGTTTACAGATCAAGTCCAGGACAGCAAGAACTGCACAGAGAAACTCTGTCTCGAAAAAAATAAAAGTAAAAAAAGTTGTCAAGATCTACACAAGTCCTTTTAGGATTTTGATTGTAATTTTATTGATATGTTAATATGTTAATATAGGGAGATTTATAGTTACAATCCAAAGTTTCTCAACTCATAAACATGGTCTTTATCTTCATTCATTTAGGCATTTAAATTTTTCTAATAGGTTTTACTTTTCTATACAATGTTCTTATGCTTTGGAGATGAGGGAGTTGGTTTTTATTGTAAACTTTTGTGCATTGCAAATGAGGTGCTTTAAATATTTGTGTGTGTGTGTGTGTGTGTGTGTGTGTGTGTGTGTGTTTGCCATATGTGTGCAGATGCTCAAGCTGTCAGAACATGGTGTCAGATACCCTGGAATTAGAGTTACAGGTAGTTGTGAGCTGTGGGATGTAGGTTCTGAAAACTAAACTCAGTTCCTCTGAAGAGCAGCAAGTGTTCCTAACTTCTGAGTCATCTCTCCAGCCTTGAATGATATACTTTAAAAAATCAAGTTGTATGGGAGTAAAGAAACTGTTGATTCTTTTACGCTTGGATTTTATATCTGGTTCTGATACAGTGCTTAGTATCTTAGTATTCTTCAAATTCACTATTATATTGCTAAGATTTTTAAGTAACATTTTCATTTACAAGTAATGATTGTTTTATTTATTATTGTTCTAATATAGATGGTCATAAATAATAATGGTCAGCTTTGTTTTTCCTTTTTTAGAAATATGTCTATTATTCTTAGTGACTTATTGTAAAAAATTATTTACTTATTTTATTTATTTATTTATTGGTTTCTCTGTAGTATTGGCTGTCCTGGAACTCACTCTGTAGACCATACTGTACTCAAACTCACAGAGATCTGCCTGCCTCTGCCTCCCAAGTGCTAGTGATTAAAGGTGTGCGCCACCACAGGCTAGGTATTGTAAACTCAATGTGAAGCTTAAGAATGTTTCTTGATTTGTAGTTTGCTGTGAAATTCTTGTGGATATATTTTATCATACAGTATTTTAATTCATTGCTGAGTTTCCCTCCCTTTGTAGTATTAATCTTTCTGAATTTAGCTCTTTTGTGCTGGTCTCCTAGTTTTGGCATCAGGACATATATATATTCATACATATATATTAATAACATATTATATAATATAATATTATAAAATAATCACATATCAATTATATGCCATATTATATATTAATTATATCCTATAATATCATATAATTAATATATTNATGTTATTAGAACTAATAAGCCTTTTAGATCTGTCTATATCTTGTACAGGTTTTATGTTAGACTAGAAAAAAGTTTCTGTTTTTCTCTCTCTTTTCTTTTGAGACTGGATCTCACAGTGTAGGTTTGAGGGGAGCAGCCCCTACATTTATTTACCCCAAGGACTCTTGAGGATGAGGGATAAGAGACTTAGTTAGAAATAAAGAGGGGAGAGAAACAGAGAGAAACACAGGATAGCCTCAGGTGGGCCTGGATCCTTATCCACTGGCCCAGAGCTTTATTCCAAAGGGCTATTTATAACAATGCCAAGAGGAGGGACAAAGGACCTCTCTCTAGCTAGGTACAGCCAAGTGTAGACCCTTACAAACACCTGATACTCAGGCCCGTGATCCAGTCAACCTCTTATGCAGTCCTGCTGGGCACAGCCACTAGGAAACCTAGATGGGCTCCAACAGTAGGTCTGACTGGCTGTCCTGGAACTCACTATGTAGACGAGGCTGGCCTCAAACTCACAAGAGATCCTCCTCCTGTCTTCCAAGTGCTGGGACTAAAGGATTTCACTTGACTGTTCAGTGCGCTTTAAAAGTAACTTTTGAGCCTACCTTTTTCTTTTAACTCTTCATAGTGAATTTTAGATGTAGATCTTTTTCCCCTTAAGAATTATTTTTTAATATATTCCTCTGTGTGTGTGTGTGAGAGAGAGAGAGACAGAGACAGAGACAGAGAGACAGACAGACACAGACAGACAGCGATACGGAGAGAGTGTACATGCGTACAAACATGCCACAAGGCAGGAACGTGATGCAGAGGCCATGGAGGAGCTTGCTTACTTGTTTGCTCAACTTGCTATGTTATAGCATTCAGGAGTGGCAGCACTGCAGTGAACNGGGCCCTCCTACATCAATTGAGAAAATGTACTGAAAGCTTGCCCACAGGCCAGTTTGGTAGGAGCATTTTCTCAGTTGAGGTTCCTCTTCCAAAATGACTCTAGCTTCTGTGCAGTTGACATAAAAATAGCCAGCACAGACAGACAGTTCTGAGTACCCTAGCATGGGTGCTGGGAACCAAACTCAAGTCCTCTGGAAGATCAATAAGTGCTCTTAATGCTAAGCCATCTCTCCAGCCCCAAACTAACGAAGAAAACAAGTTGTTTATTTGTGTG
>LZPO01027382.1:555710-570801 GCA_001675575.1 Neotoma lepida | reverse complement strand
GCATTCTTTCAACTTTTGGCTCTTAATATCTGTTATTTCATTCAGGTCAAAACCTGTAGCATTAGGACTTCTTTCTGTCATATTCAACATCCAATTCATCACCAAAGCCTGATGATTCCACCATTGTACTGTATTCAGGATCTGGTCCGTCTTACCATCCCTGTCACTATTCTTCTGGTAAATGCTATGATTTGGCAGTGATTTCCCATCCTTCATTAGGCATTTCCTACCTGGTTTTTGACATCTGTTTATTGCTCCCACTGTGATCCATTTTCTAGATAATAGCTTTAATGCTTTAGAAACTTTTTGTTTTTTTGGTCAGGTGCGATGACACANATCCTTAATTCCAGTACTCAGGAGGCAGAGGCAGGCAGATCTCTTGAGTTCTAGTACAGCTAGGACTACACAGAGAAACCTTCCCCTGAAAATGCTTAAATAAATAAATAAATAAACAAATAAATGAATGAATGAATAAATGAATGAATGCCCAAACCAGCAACAACATTTTTTTTAAATGACAAACAAGGGTGATCATAAAAAGCACCCATTTAAAGTGTACAGTTCCGGACTTGGGAGATGGCTCAGTGGATTAAGCACTTGCTGACCCAAGTATGAGCGAGCACCAGAGTTTTGGTCCCCAGAACCCACATAACATCAAATTCAGTAGCACACATCTGTAATCCCAATGTGCAAGATGGCAAGTAGAGACGAGACTGCCCAGAAGCTCACAGGTCAGTGTGTGCAGTGGTAAACAAGAAGAGACCCTGCTTCAGGCAAGAGGAAGGTGAGTACTGATACCTCAGGTTGTCTTCTGACCTCCACACACATGCTGTGGCACAACTATACACATTACACGTATGTTGTACGCACATACATCATATGCACACATGAAAAGAGGGTACAAGTCAGAGGCTTTTAGTATGTTAACAGCACTGTGGAAACAACCATCATTACCCATCAGCTGGCCAGTCTCACTTTGTTTTGCTCCCATAGACATTATGGACACACAAGGAGAAGTTCCTAAGGTGCTGGTCTTTACCAGGTTTTGTTTCCCTCGGTGTTTGATGGTAGCAAACAATGGCAATAGACAGGTAGGACCAGTAGTCCCTTAGTGTCTCAGGCCTTATAAGTTAAAGCTCTTTTGTAGACCTAGGAAAGTTGGAACTTCTTGGCCCTTAAGCTTAGCCAGTGTTATAAGTCTTGGCCCACAGTATCTGAGACTCTAAAGATTTGATAGATCTCTGGAACATTTCTGGTGACTATGGTCTCCAGTTCTTTTCTTTGGCTCCTTCCAGTTNTTTGTCTTTCTTTAGCTTCACCTCGACCTTCCATTACCCTTCTTCAGTTTTATAGTTCTAGCGGCTGGCTGACTGCCTTCCCATGTTGATAGCTTGGCCTGTTGCTGCCACCGCTCCTATCCTATCCTNTCCTATCCTATNCCACTGCCTCCACCATGCTCCTATCTTTTTATGTTACCAGATCAGCCTACACAACTAAAAATAGGCAGGAAGGACTAGAGATGCTTTTTGTTGGACCTAATGTTGGCTCCCCAGAGCCAGAGAGGCAGCTCAGGGAATGCTTCAGGTTACTGATTGAGCAAGCCGACGTAGCTTGCTTATATAGCTTCAGAAAGGGGTATTTAGACCATCACAGACTTTCCTTTTACCACAGTCAAAGCCATCAAGAATTGTTTTAACCTGTTAACACCCTTGTATTATAACACCAATTGTAAATCAGTCTCCCCCACTTTTGTTAAGATAGCATATCATGTAGCCCAGTCTATCCTTGGACTTGTTATATAGCTGAGGCTGGCCTTAAACTCCTAATCCTCCTGCCTATATCTCCNAGGGGTTGGGATTACAGCATGCATAACAATGTCCATTTTGTTTTACTTTTAGAAACATTCACATGTACTTTTTACATATTCACGTACAATGTATTTTCTATTAATAAACCATCCTAAGGCCTAGTACTTAAACAACCATTATTTTCCATTATGGAAGCATGCTGTTGTGGACTACACCAATGTTGGCTGAATTCAAATAATGTATCTGTGACCAGTTGGTGGTTCTAGATAGCTAGCTGTTCTAGAATAGCTTTAAGTGGCACAACGTAATGTTAGTAGATTAGCTAGCCGAGGCATGTTCTTAGAGCTGAGCAGATCAGAGGTGAAAGGGCAAGCAAAGTTCAGTTGTGCAAGATAGCAAGAAGTAGTTCATATTTGCATTTCAAACCTTTGCTTGGGTCATGTTTGCTAATACTATGTTGCAAGATATCACAAGAACAATCAAGTCACTTGAAGAAGCCCAGAGTCAGAGTAGAAAGAAAGACTTGCAAAGTTACAGACTAAAAGGTGTGCCTGTTAGAAAGCCATTAATTGGGGGCATTAATGCAATCAATCTGTCACATACAAACCATTCTTTTCTCTGTCCTAAAGCTTTTACATTGTTCCTCCTCTGTTTTCCTGGCTCTCTCTCTTATNTGTGCATTCTGCGATTGCTCCTCTTCCTTCAGATCTTGAGATGAATAGCCACCCATCTGTATCCTGGTCCTAGCTCACCTTTTGTTTTGTTTTTGTTTGTTTTATAATCACAGTCTGAAGTCTGAGATATGCTATGTTTGTTTAATGCTTAACTTTATGCAGCTAGAGTATGTATTTCATAAGGTCAAGGACTAAAACCAAGACACTTATGAATTGTTGGGAGGAATTGTTAGTATTTAAATGAGACAAGTATATAAACACTGCCAGGTACAAGGTAAGCTCTGTAAAAAGTTGATATACTATGTATGGTACAATATTCTTAGCACCTACTTGTTATTAGAGTATACAGAGCAAATTAAATGGATAACTGAAGAGATTTTAATATTAGAATTACAAAATCTAAAAAAAAAATTTTTTTGGAAGATGAAAAGCCATATATAGTAAATGAGCCAGATATTGCTTTCTTTAAACTTTATTTATTTTATGTATATGAGTAATTTGCCTGCATATATGTACGTGTACTATGTATGTGCATGTGGATGGTTGTGAACCACCATGTGGGTGCTGAGAACTGAACCTGGGTCCTCTGCAAGAATAGCAAGTGCTCTTAACCACTGAGCCGTCAAGGTACTATTTACAAATAGCCCCAAGGTACTATTTTTCGGTTGAATATAATAACATTATATCTGTAAAATATTCACATACCATGAAGTGCTCCCTCTAAAATATTTCAGAATTTGTGAAAAATGCATTAAAGCCCTAAGCATACATTTTTACTCTACATCTCTCGAGCCTCTTCTTCTCATCCGCACTTGTTGGAGAATGTTGAGTCTTAAAGTTACCATTCCTTGCCCTNTTGTTTTGTTTGTTTTGTGTGAATTTTTTGATTTGTTGGGGTTTTCAGTTTCTTTTGAGTGTTGCTTTTAGTGTTTGTGAGTAAAAGACTAAGTTGATTATAGTAGAACTCTTTGCAGTTCTGTAAATCTGGCCTCTTGTCTAAATGAGAATCTTATTGTGGACTCTGCCAAGTGAGTGCTGTGTGTTCATTGACTAGCATTCTTCTAGGGTGCAAGGATTATAGCAATCATGAATAGAGTCACCCCAGTTATAAATGTAAGGATGTCCTTAGTGTCTTTTTTTAACTTTACATTTATTTATTGTGTATGTGGTGATGTGGGGAGTGGCACAAGCATGCTATGGTGAGTGTGTGGAGGTCAAAGGACCATTTGCAGGACTTAGTTCTCTTTTTCCACCATAAGAGTACTGGGGATTGAACTCAGGCTGTCAGGTTGGGTAGGAAGTGCACTCACCTGTTGAGCCATTTCACATGGTCTTTTTAAAAAGTAATTTGTTTTATTATTTGTGTGTGTAAGCGATAAATGTGTGTGAGTATAGGTGCACATGTGCCATGGTGCTCGCGTGTGGAGGTCAGAGGACAACTCTCAGAAGTGGTTTCTGTTCTTGCACTGTATGGTCCAGAGATTGAGGGTTTGGAGGTCCCTGCAGAGTAACAATTCAAGTGAGGCAAGAAGGAAATCAAGTTCAACACAACTTAGTTAGCCAGGGTTGGTTCAAACTCTTAGAGTGCGACCCCAAACAGTTTATTTTTGACATATTTAAACATAGTACAACTTTGGAAAAAATTTTCTGGTGACAGTTATCACAGTAAAGTTTAGTGCATGACAACATTGAAACTGTTTTACAAAGTACATGTCTTTTGCAAAGTACTTGCAACCTCTTTCATAAGAATTGGTTCTATTGACTGGGAAGCAATGCTCAGGAGTCTGGGAAGAGTCTAGTCNGGGGGATTTGGGTGAGACCTGGCCCTACAAGAACAAAGTTTACCAGGTTATTAACTACATCCATTCCCAGCTTTCCAAGCAGGAACGGGTTGAAGAGAAAAGGCTGTATGTTTATTTAGCATTCCTGCTTTCTCTCATGCTATCTCTGAGCACAAGGACCTACCCTCTACATGAGCCACAGGTGATTTTACTCACTGAGCTATATGGTTGATCGTGCCTTGATTTTTGAGACAAGGTCTCTCACTATGATCTGGAGCTCTGCAATTACACTAGGCTGATTGACCAGCAAGACTCAAGGATTTACCTGTCTTAACATTTCTTGCAACTGTCTATGTCCATTAAACCATTGAAATTTGTAGATTGTTGAAATTAGCAGTGTTATAAAAAATTATTAGTTGGGGGACAACAAGATAGTTCAGTGGGTAAAGGCAACTGCCTTAAAGCCTGATGACATGATTTTGTCATGATTTTGACCCCCAAAACCTGCATGGTAGAAGGAGAGAACTGACTTCCCCACTGTCCTATGTATGTGCATGTATGCACACACAACCCACATGAATCAATGTAATTAAATATTTTTAAATCACGAATTGAATGTTTATACAACTATTAAAAGGAAATAAAAATACATGTACTGAATACATGTACATCCTGGACCATCCTTCTTAAGGAAGGATGATTTTCTTTGGCTTATAGTTTTCAAAAGAAAATAGGCTCCATCTTTGGTGGGGTGAAGTGGCTANAGGAAGACAAGGCATCAGGAGCATGAGGTAGCCAGTCAGTTTGCTTCCTCCTTTTTATTCAGTCCGGGACCTCAGTTCACAGAATGACACAGCCCATATTCAGAGTAGGTTTTTCTTTCTTCATTAAATGTCTTTGGAAATGTCCTTACAGACACTCCTAGAGGTGTGTCTCCTAGGTAATTCTGAAATCCCAATTTCAATGAGCCCTTGTACTCTGTCTGACCTTTCATTTGTTCTCATATTAAAACAATTCAGCTTTCAGCTAAACCCTCCAGGCCTTATTTGATGGTACACAATATATTCTTTCATTAAAAATAATAAAAATCAGTCAAGTTCACACTAAAAATTAACCATCACCCTAACAAACCCTAAAAAGCATTTTCTTTCAGGTGGAGAACCCCAAATTTGGGGGAAGATGAAAATAGATTTTCGTGATTTATTCTGTGTGTATATGTGCATATATATGTATAGAACTTTAAATGTAGGTTCCATAATATAGAAAATGTGGTATTTGTATTTCCAAGTCTGGTTTATTTCACCTAATACAGTAATTGCCAGTTTTGACTGTTTATTCTGACTATGCGGGTATTATTTGAATCTCTTATAGGTGGGGATTATTACTAGTATAGAAAAAAGGTAGGGTGGGGTGAAGGCTACAGGAAAATAGTGATTAATAATCACAAAACTCTTCTAAACTCTAAAACATTTAGAATACTGATAATTACTACATTCTATTTTTCTACATTAAAATATTTCTAATTCGTATGCTGTGATCTTTATTTAAATTCCTTTATTTATTTTTTAGGTGTGGAATATCAAGCAAATGATTAAGTTGACACAGGAACATATAGAGGCTCTACTGGACAAATTTGGTGGGGAGCATAATCCACCATCAATATACTTGGAGGTAAGTTTTTTAGTATCTCTTTATAGTAATTTTGAGGGAAAATTTATAAAAATGTTTTTTAGTAGTAGTTTGGTTATTTTAGAGAGTAGAATTAGAAACATATTGGAAGAATTAGCTTTGCCTTTTTTGTTTGTTTATTTCTTAGTCTTGTTTTTCTTTTACTTGTTACAATCTTACATGGGTTAGTTTTTTTGGAAAATGTCAAAACTGAGAGGGATGTCCCCTATAAACTTAAATATTGCCTGANTTTAAAAAAAGAAAAGAAAAAAGAATCGTTAAAAAGAGGAAGAGAAAGCACACTGTTTTGGTAGTCAGCAAAATGAGTTACCATATTGGAAAGTGGGGTGGTTTTGTAAAACATCTTTTCCAAAATAAGTTCCCCACAGTTTGTTTCTGCTTTCTCCTAGATAGAATTTACAGTGTTGGAGTGGCCCAACATTGTTCAGTCTTACTGCTTAGTGATGCCTTGGGACTTGTGTCCACCTTCAGTGAGGTTATAAATCTGTGGTTACCATTGTTGATGGTCATGTGAGACAGTAGGTACTATATAATCAAGCCTTGTCCTTAGTTTCCTTCTGAAAGTCAGTCCATTTCCTCAGCAAGCAAGCTGTTATGGAATCTTACCACACTGNTTACCACACTTCCCATTGTCTTTCTCCATAAAGTCTTAATCAGTTATCACACACAAAGGTCACCCTAAATTATGAAAGACCAGAGCCAGGCATGGTGGCACACATCTTTTAGAAGGCAGCATTTAGAAGGCACAGGCAGATGGATCTCTGTGTGTTTGAGGCCAACCTAGGCTACATAGTGAGTTCCAGGATAGCCAAGGCTACACAGGGAGGCTCTGTCTCAAAAACAACAGCAACAAAAAGATCAGGTTAACATTTGGCTTCAAAAACCAGAGATTTTAAAGCATGGTTTGAATGACTTCTAACTAAATTTTCTAATTTAGCAATCTAATTACTTTTTAAAGGACAAANTAAGTCTTCAGTATTTTGGGAGAAAGTTAAGTTTNTGTTTATAAAACAAGTCTTGGAACTTTAGAAACACCGACTAAACTGTTCTCTTTGACTTCTTCATATGACTTACTCCCAATCACAACTGCTGCTTTTGAAATCATTGCCAAGACTAGAATTCCAATCTCCAGATACTATTANTATACTTTCACTTGTGTAGTATAGTATAGGAGGCCGAGCAAGGAAGTCAGAAGGAGGTATATAACCTTAGTGAAATTGATTGTTTTTGTTTATCAAACTTAAAAGCATAAGCAACAGTTTGTCTCCCTCTGTTTATTGGGGACTTTCCCACATTTGAAACAATGAACATATCTATTTACAGTCATGATGGATTGCTTTAGCCACACAATACTCCTCAGACATTTGAATACTTGAAAATTGATTAGTAAAAAGCAAAAACAGTTATGCTTATTCTTATTCTGTGCCCTGTACTATGTTAAATGCTCTTATTAATACTTATAATTACTTTTAGCAAGATCCTATATAGGTATTTTATTTCCATTTTATAGGTGAAACCAAGAGGTTAAGTACTTATTTCAAGTGATACTACTGATAAGGAGAAGCAGGCAGATATCTAACTCATAAGATAATGATCACTGACTTATTCTGCTGTTTTGCTATCCTGTTGTGTCTCTGCCTGTATTCCACCACCAGGCAGCGCTTATTTAGGCTAAACATTTCTAATTTTCTTATCCATTCTTTGTGATATAATTGTGGACCTTTTATTNGGTTATTTAATTTGATTGGTTTCTTTTTAGAATTAGGCATACAAATTTGAATTGTATCAAGATANGTGTAACATCAGAGTAAAATTTAATGGGTTTCATTATTAGTATATGACAAAGAAGTAGATTCTTGTTCTCATGAACTAGTACTACACAATACAGCTACATTGAGTATATGTGAAATATTTTAGGAAAAATGAGAATAGTATTACATGTAATAATTTAAAAGTTTAATTTATCATTACAAAATAGCATAGTTCCTGACATAAATTAANTGTTCTACAAATAGAGATATTCAGTGAATACCTGCTAATGTTTGTACTGTTGGTAGTGATATAAAAACATGTGTAAGAGCCCAAAGTCTGTCTCTTCAAATAGCTTGTGCTTCAGTGGGGGCGGGAAGTGTGGACAGTGACATACAAAGGCCTTAGAATATTACACTTATTACCACTTGCTATACCATGAAGAAGACTGACAGGAGATGATGACAGGATGCTTAGCTGTGGAAACCTGACACTCGGATACTGAAATTTGAAGGCCTTCAGTCAAAAGCTAGTTCTCCTGATGACCCACTGAGGTGCACCATTCTTCAGGTTTCAGTTTTACTCCATAAGAGTCCTTAATGTGTTTGCCCTTGAAAAATTCTTTTCAGAATTTCTTCTGCTTCTCTGATTTTCCTGTATATATTCAATTAATGAATTTGAGTATCTTCTCTGTTGAAGAGGTAGTGTTAAATGCTTTAAAAATAGTTTACAATTCTTTGTTTTATATGTGTTATATGTGCACACACACAAATGTCTGTGCACACACAAATGAATATGTACCATGTTATATACATGGAGGTCAGAAGACAGTTTGCAGGAGTCATTTCTCGTTTTCCATTCTGTGGATCCCAAGGATTGAGCTCAGGTTGTCAGGCTTGGTGGCATGTGCCTTTAACTGCTGAGTCATCTTGCTAGCTCTAGACGGTTTTCTACTTGTGTCTGTACCTGATATATGGAGTCTAGAGTTGACAAAATACTGCTTCATGACATCTAGGAAGCAAAGAGAAAAACAAGGAGCCAGAATTCAGTATTCTCTTCAAAGGCAAACCTAGTCCTAATATTCAGTAGACAGAGGTAAGCTGTGAGTTTCAGATCAGCCAATACTGCAGTACTACATTTTGAAACCCTGTCTCAAAAAAGAAAAGTAAAGAAAAAGAAATGTTCCTAATAGTCTTATTTCCTTATTCTCGGTCTTGCCTCTTACAGGTTCTACCACTATAATAAGAAGGGCCATGCNTTTAACACATGGGTTTTAGGGGGCATTTTAGATGCCCCCCAAACCAAAACAGTCAAGCAACATAGCATTCTTAAAATGTGTAGCATCATCTTGGGATGTCAAACTGGAAACACTGAAGACACATTTCATCAATTTCTACAATGAAAAGAGTACCAGAACGTAGATCAGTTCATTATATATGTCTGTGGACAGTTANTAAAGTTTCATTAGATAATATGAGGTTAAATTCAGTAAGAATAATTTTAATAATGGGCATGGTGTTGCACACCTCTAATCCGGGTACCTGGGAGGCTGAGGCAAACAAATTCAAAGCTAGTCCAGGTAATTTAGCAACCCTGTTTCAAAATCAGAAAATTAAGATCAAGGATTGAGAATAGTATTTGTCTAGAATGCATGGCACCCTGGACTCAATTATCAGTACNGAAAAGAGGAGGGGTAAACTTAATGACTTGGATGCAGTAGATTTGTAAAGTATTAAAGCCGTAACCATAAACTCTAAAACATTTTCATTATTCCTCAAAAGAAATTCTTTATCCATTAGCATCTGTTCCCTCCAGTCCTTGAAATGACTGATCTNTTTGTCTCTAGATTTGCCTATATTATAGACATTTTGTAAGCGGCCTTTTGTGACTGGATGCTTTTGCTTAACGTGATATTTTCACAGTTTAACTATGCTGTGGATGGATTAGTACTTCATTTCCCTTTTTGACCAATAATTACCATGTGGATTTTTTTTCACCTGTCCAACAACTGATGACTATTCAGCTGTTTAACTTATTGGATATTATAGTTGTTCCACCATGAACATTCACACCATAGATATTCTGTGGGTTGTGTTGTTTTGTTTTAATTCTCTTGGTTGTATGTCTAGGAATAGAATTACTAGGTCTTGTGATAATTCCTACAATTTGAAGTATTGCCAGATAAAGTTTTCCGAAGCCTCGACACTATTTTACATTCCCATTGTTAATGTTTGTGAGTTCCCTTTCTTTGCACCCTTCTCAGCACTTGTTATTTCTCATTTTGTTTTCATTGTAACCAGTCTAGTAGGTGTGGATTAGTATCTCAGTTTGGTTTGGTTTGCAATTCACTAGTAAGAAATGGTTTTGAGCATCTTTCATATACTAGCTATTTGTCTATCTTCTAAGAAATGTCTATTCAGATCCTTTACTCTGTTTTGTCTTTTTTGTTTTTTGAGACAGTGTCTCTCGTAGCCGTGGCTGTTCTGGAACTCACTATGGCTGTCTCTTATACACATCTAGATGTGTATAAGAGACAGACATAATCCTTTATTGATTCTTTGAGAATTTCACATCATGCACCCCAGTCCCTTCCTGTCTGCCCCTCATCCCTGTGGCATCCCTCCCAAAGAAAAATTTTTAAATATTAATTCAAAACAAAACAAACAAACCACTTCGCTCCTCCATCTTTCCCTCCTCCTCTTCATTTGTCTTAGTGGTGTTGGGAGCTGTGGTGTGTCACGCAGTAGACTCTTTTGTCCACTCAGCTTTCCTTGCAAATGTTCATTTCAGTGAGTGGTTGGTCTGGTTCAAGGCCTCTGGCATCTGGTACACCATCAATACTGGATCCTCACCAAAACTCTTCTTGGATATCCTGCTGTTACCCCAAGTTATGGAGATCCTGTGGCTATGGTTTCATAGGACCAGTCCCTTCACGCACTCTAGGAGGTCATAGATGGAGTAGATGTTGGTGGGCCAACTCAAAGCCCTGGCTGTAGATCTGGATGGGAGGTAGCTGATTTGGTCAGTCTAGACTGATGGTACCACCCATCCCCTTCAGTCGAGGGGTGGGGCCAGCTGTTCTACTACAGTGGCCATTGAGGGGCAGGGCCAGCTTTCCCAGGGCCAGTGAAGGGCAGTGCCTGCTCGCCATGGCCCTTGGATTTCAACACACATGGTTCATATGGCCCCCTGTGGTAACATGGTCCACAGAGATCAACACAGACCCCAGCTGCAGCAGGACCATAGACCTAGATAGCCCTTGGCAGCAGCTCGGGCCTGGATGTCACCATGGCCCAGGGTGGCAAGCAGGCTCTCCACATCAGCCTGTTCCTCCCTGCCTTAACTTCTTCAGTTCTATCCAGACCCCAGGTGGTTGCCCAGACCCCAGGCATCCATGTGGCTTTAANTGACAAGGGCCACGGAGATGTCAACACAGATGCCAGCTGGGATAGGATAGGACCACAGACCCAGACAAGGCCCTTGGCAGCAGCCTGGAGTGGCAAGCAGGCTCTCCACATCAGCCTGTTCCTCCCTGTCTTAACTTCCTCAGTTCTGCCTCTTTCCACAGCCCGTGAACCAGTCTGCCTCTCTTTTTCTCCCAGTTCTCCACCATATATTTGCTCATCATAATGGCGTCTACCTGCCTGCTGCTGCAAAGATGTCTTCAGCCAGCCCAGGTCATGAGGACCTGGGCAGGCCTGTTGGCGTCCCCCACCCGCCTGGGCCATGAGAACCTAGATGGGCCTGTGGCCCTCTTTTGATTTTTAACTTTAAGACAGCATCTCACCTAAGTTGCATAGGCTGGCTCTGAGCTCTTTCTCTAGCCTAGTGCTCATTTGATAGCTTTGATCTTGAGAAAAAATTTGAACATAATATTTTCAAAATGAATTAAATGTTAGGAGATTTCAGGATTCAGGGGAAAATAGAAAAAGAATAAATATTATAAAGAGTATGATTTTGTTTTTTAAATGTTCAAATGGTAGTTTTAAGAACCAGACAGTTTTAAGGGTTTTTGTTTTGTGTGTGTGTGAATAGGTAATAGAACTAACTGGTGGCCTGGTTTTATTGTTTTCTCCAGCAATGGACAGTAATATGAGCCCCTGTTATTGTTGTTATTATTATTATTAATTATATTTTATATTATTATCCCTTAGCCAATTTTTTCTAATGAGACACAGGGGGTGGATCTTGATGGGATGGGAGTTGAGGAGGAACTGGGAGTGGTTGAATAATAAATTTTGCAAAAATTGGAATTTAACAAATTTATCAAAANAAGAACAAGAATTAGCTAATCAAAGATGCAATTGATGATGATNTTGGAATAACAATCTATAACACACAGGAAAGAATACAGTAAAGGCCCAAGTGTAGGAAGGTGTGAAAGGTATTAATGTTGAACTGANCCTATCNATGTGCTAGTGAGATGTACAGTCAAGGTAGTGTAGTGTTCATTCAAGGATGTGAACATTCCAAATTGTGATCCTGGCATCATTTCAGTCTTCGTAAAGTGTATGGTATGAGTGTCTCTGGGTCTTGAAGACAAAATGGAAATAAATGTCTTTAGAGACAAGATATAGGGATTTCTAAGGCAGGGATAGTAGAAGAGTAATTAGATTTGACACTTAGTTAGGATTACTGTGGCTGTGATGAAATACCATGACCAAAGCAACTTGAAGAGGTAAGGGTTTATTTGNCTTACATATCTCTAGTCACAGTCCCCTGAGGGAAGCCAAGGCAGGAATTCAAACAGGAAAGAACCTAGAGGCAGGAGCTGATCCAGNGACCAAAAAGGAGTGCTGCTTAATGGCTTGCTCCTCATGGCTTGCCCAACCTGCTTCCTTTTTTGAATTTTTTTCCTTTTATTGAAAATAGACTTGTTGGTCATATAATATAACCTGATTATGATTCCCCTACCCTCTACTCCTCCTAGCCCCTCCCCATTTCCCCTCCCATCTAGATCCATCCCCTCCCTATTTCTCAATAGAAAACACTCTTCTAAAGGGATAATAATAAAATACAGTAAGATAAAATAAGAACTAACACATCNGAATAGGACAAAGCAAACAAGATCTTGTCCCTTGCCCATCTCTCCAGTCTTGTTTCCCTGTGTACCTATTATTCATTTAAATTCTACAGTATGTATCAACCTCTTACTGTTTCCTGCATATGACATAACATTCAGCTATGCTTTTCCCCTCCAATATCTCTCTTTTTCTTTGTTTGTTTTGTTGTTGTTCTTTTACTCTTTGAGAGACAAGTTCTTCTGTGTAGCCCTGGCTGTCCTGGAACTCACTCTGTAGACCAGGCTGGCCTTGAACTTAGAGGTCTGCCTGCCTCTGCCTCTCAACTGCCAGAATTAAAGACGTGTGTCACCACCACCCAGCTTTCCCCCAGTATCTTAAAGCTATCCCACCTTGTTACTTTATTATAAAATTCTTCTGTACACCAGTCTTCTTATTTCTTCCATCCTTGTGTGCCTTCCTAAGTGCTGCCTTACTTCATATTCTCACCTCATAGCAGAGATGCTATTTCTTATGCATAGTACACAAATAAGATACATCCATCTGTTTCTTCAGGGCCCAGTAATCTTTCAAAAATTTTATTTAGTGTATTGTGTTATGATATACTCATGTGGCGGGTGCATGCACGTGCATGTGGAGGTTAGAAGACAACTTTGANGAGTTGGTTCTTTCCTTCCATTGTGGGTTCTAGGGATCAAACTCAAGTCTTGAGGCTTGCTCAGCTAGCACTTTTACCTACTGAGCCATCTTCTAGCCTAGTAAACTCCTTGAGAAATGGAAAATGCCATATTAAAATCTTTGATTCTCCCTTGTAGAGTTTCATAAATGTTTGTTGTACTACATCTATTTAGGATGGTAGGGAACAATAGTAGACTATGGGCTAAAGGGATTTCCACTGTCTTAAAGAACTGTGAACATTTCTGTTCCAATTATTTATATCTCTTTACTTTCAGTATCATGCTGTTCTTAGAATTTGGTATTTTATATGGTGGGTCATTTGACTTTATAGCCCTTGTCAAATGGAATATATATGAGGCTATATTATTAGTGGCCCAGAGTTTCCTGTGGTTGCAGGGTATCAAATCAGTTTTTTACTTGCTAAGCAGCATTTAATGGGGATGGAGGTAATTAGAAATCTATAATGAGAAAGGATTTTTTAAAAGAATAAACTATTTTAACTGATAACTATAGTTACGTCAGAAAGATAGTAGCTACAAATCATCTAAGCCCCACTGAGGTTCGTTGTTGACACTGAGATCAGTGTGATCTTGCACTCTGGTACTGTGTTAACTCATTCCTGAATTTTAACATAGCTCTAATAACCGCTTCCTTTCCATTCTGTCTGTCTGTCTGTCTCTGTGTGTGTGTGTGTGTGTGTGTGTGCACGCGCGTGCGTGCCCATGCTCACATATGTGCACATATATTACCACTTCACATTGAGTCATATAAAATGGAATCATCCATTTCAAATAAGTATAGCAATGATTATTTTTGCCAAAATCTGTGNAACTTGATATGCCTGCAACTTTTCTGGAAAATAGAATTATATAGAGGAAGAGACACTTATCCTTGATGCAGTGTAATACTTTATATATATTTTGTCTTATGCTAAACTTGTGGTTTGGAAAATAAATTACTCTTTGGCCAGAAAATTGGGAAATACTGTTCTTTAACATTTATGGAGCCTGTAGATAGAACATACATAGATCAAGTTTCCCAACATAGTAAACTAATGTTTTATAGCATATTTTTCCATTGAAAAGTGAGAATATTTATAGTATTTTCAGTATTCACTTTGTAATTTGTAGCTTAAACCCTGTTTTAGATTATAATGAAGTTAGAATCAAAGACTGAAGTCATATGTCTTTTGTGAATGTCAGAGCAAACNCTAGGTTCTATTTGACTCTCCTTTATTTTATAGGCCTATGAAGAGTACACCAGCAAGCTAGATGCGCTCCAGCAAAGAGAGCAACAGCTGTTGGAGTCCCTGGGGAATGGAACTGAGTTTTCTGTTTCTAGCTCAGCGTCAATGGACACCGTTACATCCTCCTCTTCTTCTAGCCTTTCAGTGCTACCTTCATCTCTTTCAGTTTTTCAAACTCCCACAGATGCATCACGAAACAACCCCAAGTCACCCCAAAAACCTATCGTTAGAGTCTTCCTGCCCAACAAACAGAGGACAGTGGTGAGTCGATATTTACTGTAATCACTTTGCTTTCTTTGCGTTGAAGATTATTATCACTGAATATTCAGAGCCATGCAAATGGAACCATCCATTTCAGACAAGGGTAGAAAAGATATGATTGTTTTAGGCCAAAGTCTATACAGTTACCAGATTTCTTTCTTTTTAAATTTTATTTACTTTTTTT
>LZPO01027382.1:516231-537703 GCA_001675575.1 Neotoma lepida | reverse complement strand
AAAAAAAAATTTTTACACTCTGTCTTTAATTTACCATTTTATCAAGTAATGTTATGACTTCTACTTTAAAAAATTAACAAATAAGTTCATGACAATTTTTTAAAAGTGCAAATCATAATACAATATTATTAAACTTTGTGATAAAATAAATATTTTATATTTATAGAATACAAGAAAATATAATGTACTCAAGAATGCTTAATGGAGATGAGACTTGAACTTATCTTTAAAAAATTGTTAGAAGCTGAATGAACTTAAGGTATCAAAGCCGGTATTAGGGTCCAGAGAAGAAAGCAGATTTCAGAGCTAGTCAAAAAGCTTATCTAAATTTAGAAGTAACGTTTGTGAACCTGGTNTGAAGCACANTTCTAGAATCCCAGCATTTAGTAGGCTGAAGCAGAAAGTTGGTGAGTTTTAGCCTAACCCTTGCTACATAGCAATAAAAAACTGGAAGAGGAAAAATGCCATGTATGTGATCAAGTAGTAAAGAATCTTGACATTTAGGGTGGTATTTACTTGAGATATGACGACATGGGAGAATAAGGGTTTTCAAACGACGACATGGGAGAATAAGGGTTTTCAAACAAGTTACCAATTGATAACCAAGTTACCAAGTGATAAAAATTATTTTAAAGGGAAAATTCACTTAGCAGTGAAATACAGATAGACAGGGAAAAAATAGGGTGAAGAAAATGACCTAAGCTTCAGGGGAAGTAATATGCAGAAAGGAAAGATATTCATAAAGGACAAAAGAAAAGTAGTGAGAGTACTATCAGTTTAGGAGGAAAAGCAAGGATTGACTTTAAAAATATCTCCAAGGCATTATATTCATAGTAGGAAAAGAGGCAATAATGTAAGTTGGCTCTTGAATATTTTTGCATAGGTCTGTTACTCTTTTCCCATTGTATTTAGGGCAAGATTATTTATGCCGTGTCTGGAAGTATATAATTTTTTAAAAGGACATTTCCAGATAGCATTCTGGCCTAGAATATTTCAGAAGTGTCTACTTCATAAGTATTTGTTTTAATTTTATCTGCTTCCTCCTATTCTTCACAGTATGTTGTTTCTTTAGACCTTAAAAAAACTAGTTATTTATGTATTGTGTAGGTGGTGATATGTAGGTGCTTGTNTAAGTGTGATATACCATGGTGCATGTGTAGAAGTCAAGGGACAATTTTCAGTTCTCTCCTTCCACTGTGGAACTAGGAATCAAACTGAGGTGCTTAGGCTTTCATGGCAGTCACTTACACACCGCCATCTGNCTGGCCCACATTTCTTTACACTTATACCATAAGGAATGGTAACAGTAAGTTGATACTTTTAATAGGTCTGAAATTTTTATGAAGCCAACTTTCCTAAGGTCTCAAGGGTTAAAAAATTAACAAAATAAATTTCTATTTCTAGGAGTAGTGGTTCATTTCTATAATCTCAGTACTTGGGAGGCTGAGGCAGAAGGATTGCCATGAATTTGAGGTCAGCCTATTTTTGAGCAAGACCTAGTCTTAAAAATAAATTGGAGGATAAGTATGTAGCTCAGTCAGTAAGAGTACTTGCCTAGCACGTACAGAGCCTTGAATATTATTCTCAGCATCACATACACTAGACATGCTGGTTACTATAGTCCCAGTACTTGAGGATAGAAGGAGAATCAGAAGTTCAGGATCATCCTCAGGAAGTGTTACGTAGCCTAAGACACATGAGACCCTGTTTTAAAAAGGGAGGAAGGGAGCAAGGCTAGAGAGTTGGCTCAGCAGTTAAGCTGTGCAAGAATGAAGAACAGAGTTCAGATCCTAACACCCTCATAACAGCCCAGGCATGGTTCCATGCACACCTGTAAGGCTAGCAGCAAAAGGGGTAGAGACAGGAGGATTGCTGGGACTGGCTGGCTTGCAATCTAGTTGTTCCAGATCAAGAAGAAACCCTTCTGTAAATAAGGCAGAAAGTAATAGAGAAGGCCACCTGATGCCTTCCTTTGGGTTCTAGCATGGATACACCTCTCCCCCCACCACACACACACACACACACACACACACACATACACCTGTCTCTTATACACATCTCATCATTCCTACAGCAGGATGGAAGATAGAAGCAACAACATCAGCAGAAGTCTACACCTGTCTCTTATACACATCTAGATGTGTATAAGAGACAGGCACTATGTGAATTTGACAAAGGCCAAATGTGGTGGTAATCCCATCATTCCTACAGCAGGATGGAAGATAGAAGCAACAACATCAGCAGAAGTCTACACAGCACAGCAGTAACAAGAGCCCTTGCCTCAAAAATAGGAAGAGAACTGACTGAAAAAATTCTTACCTCCATGTGTGCATCATGGCATGTGCACACCTGCAAACACACACACACACAATAATAATAAGTTTTAAAAATAAAATGGTTTTATTTTAAATAGTGAATATATTTTTTATATCACTAGGAAATGCAACCACTATGTAGTTTTGTCAAATTGTAACAGTTATCTCTGTTGGCTCTGTTATTAATTGTATGATTTTGTAAATGATAGAATCAAAATGTTGTTGTTTGTGATTTTAATTAATACTTTGGCTATGGTGATTTTTCCTGACAGTCTATAGACCTGTGAGGTTTTTCTAATGGCAGGTCCCAGTTCTGTGAGCAGAGTCGTAGAATATAATGAAATGAGTTTGGCCTCTCTGACGGGTCATAATGGTAACAATACAGTTTGTCTTCCAGTAAAGGAATGCTGTTTTAAAATTGAGAAAGCATCNGCCTCTGCCACATGTATTTTTTTCTTAACTAGAGTGAAATGGATTCTGGTCTTGAAAAATGTGCAAACTTCTCTACAAGTTAATTTACTAATGCTTTTATGTCAGTGTGGAAAATTACCTTTGTAAACATAGAAGCCAATTGTATTTAGTCAGGGTTGTCTAGGGCAACAGAACTTATAAAATGATCTTAGAGTGTGTATGTCTGTCTATCTGTCTATATATCTATAGATCTAAATATATGTTTATAGATTATATATATATATTTTTATATGGATTTATTAAAATGGCTTATAGGCTGTGATCCAGCTAGTCCAACAATGGCTGTCTACTAATGGAAGGTCCAACAATCAAGTGGTTGTTCAGTCTGGATGTCTCAGTTGGTCTTCAGTATGTTCCAGAATCCTGAAGTAGTCTCTAATGCCAGTGAAGAAATGTACTTGCTAGTGAGAGCGAAAGCAAGCAGGCTTCCTTCTTCTGTGTCCTTTTATATAGGCTGCCAGCAGATGGTGTGGCCCAGGTTAAAGGTGGATCTTGCTACATCAAAAGATCTGGATTAAAGGTGGATCTTCCTACCTCAAAGATCCAGATTAGAAGCNGATCTTCCCACTTNAAATGGTGTAATTAAGAAAACAATGCTTGAGTTTTAGTTAATTCCAGATGCAGTCAAGTTGACAGTCAAGAATAGCCATCATGTCGATTATATTCAATATCACAATATTGCATTTGTTACTAGTCCTGACAACAATTATAATGGTCCTGAAACAAGTGTGGGTATAACAAGAAATTTTGAAAAATTAATATATTGCCCAGTTAGAATACAAAATAAGAGATAATTACTTCTTTATGTATATCAGTGAACAGAAACNGTCACTTTGCTTCAAAATATTTTAAATAGTTTAACCTAAAACTGAAATCTTAAACTATTAGTAATTTTCTAAGGAGTGTTAGAATTAAAATTGTTTATTTTCAAATTTAAAAAAGTTTGTAACAAGGTCAGTAAAAAGATATGCCACAGGGAGAAAGTGAGCCAGAAGCTAGCCAAGCCCTCCATAGGTGTCATCAGTTACCTTGCTCCAAGGGAAGATGCCACAACATGCAAATGCAGTTTCAGCAGTTTTCTGAAAATGATAAGAGTTGAGAATATACTAGCTTCAATTAAACAAAATCAAAACAGACTAAATGAGAATATACCTGTTACCTATCCCAGACTTGTGCTGGATGGGCCCACACTCTTCTTTGGGAAGATATTAGTGAGAAGCCAAATTATTATTAGATTTTTTTTGTTAAGCATTGAATTAAGTCTTTGTGTACATATTTGAATACATTGGAGAATGATAATGAAATATTTTTCCATAATTATATACTTGCCTCCAAGGCTAGACAAGTTAACTTTGAACCAAGGCACACCTTCACCCTCCAGATGATATTAATATATCATGTTGATTTTATGTAACAAGGCTCATCCTTTACCAGATTAAAGGCAAGGTTTTGTTTCTCCTTGTTTCTGGATCACTGTCCTTTGTATATAGAGTTCTGGCTTGTTATCCAGTACATATTTCTGTCATAATCTTAACTCAGTAAATTTCAGGAAAGATTTATTGCCTGTCTACCTATACTAGGTCACATTTTGTATTGATTATACTATTCTATGGAGTTCTGTTAATTCAGGCTTTTCCAGTTTTTAGTCCTAAATTAAAGGGTTCTATTGTTCTAAGACTGCAAGTAGCTTATCAGTTTGTACTTCTCAATACTTTATTAACTAATAGCATTTTTATATTTCTTAACTGTTCAAAAATTCCTTAACAAAGGCAATATTTAGCTTTACAAAGCAAGAAAAAGGACAGCTTTTGACACAAACTGAGAATTTCTTGATAGCCAGAAAACATAAAGGACACAGCTGAAACATGGTAACTTTCCCAAAATCCAATTCCATTAATCGTAATTGGGCTTATGCTAATTCTTTTAGTAAATAATGTTTATTTGCTATTCATTTCTAAACACTCATGTAAGTTTCCCCTTTATCATTATGATCATGTGCTCCAGATTCTGATGACATGCTTTTATTCAGAGGCTTTTTTTCACTCTTAAGCTTTGCTCCCCAAATTTTTATTCTATCCTTTCCTGTTATTTTTTTTTTTTTTTTTTTTTTTTTTTTTTTTTTTTTTTTTTTAGATTTATTTATTTATTATGTATACAGTTTTCTGCCTGCATGTCTGCCTGCAGGCCAGAAGAGGGCATCAGATCTCATTACTGATGGTTGTAAGCCACCATGTGGTTGCTGGGAATTGAACTCATGACCTCTGGAAGAACATCCTGTACTCCTAACCTCTGAGCCATCCCTCCAGCCCTACTTTTCTCTTACAATTTTTATTATATTTATTTAATATGTGTGGGTGCACATGCGCACACTGAGGCACATGTGTGGAAGTCAGAAGACAACTTTGGGGAGTTAGGTCTCCTTCNACTATAGAGGTCCCAGGGATCAATCCCACATCATTAGGCTTAGTAGCAAGCACCTTTTCATCCACTTAGTGATCTCACTGGCCCCTCCTTCTATATTTTCTTACCTTTCTTTTCTAATACCCCTTATTGACTTNCTTTTTGTTATCTCATTATTGTCTTTCTGGTCTAATAATAAATAAAGCCAGTTAGTTTTTATAATATGGGATAAAATGATGACCAGTATGTGAAAAGGGCTTGGTCCATCCATGGTCCAGTTGAAGTTTAATCAGAGCCTCACTGTATCCTCTCCCAAGTAGTAATCATTTCCCTACTCCTGAGGTTTTCTGAGAGGTCTAGAGTATTTATAAGTATTTATAGTCTAGTTTCAAATTCTCAGTATGCTTTATATCAGGCTCTTTTAGGCCAGCAATCATAGATTCTATTATCTATGACAAAAAAAAAAAATTAGGTCACTCTGTAACCTGCTAGAGTATTTTAATCAAAATAATTTTAAGGCTGGGAAGATGACGCAGTAGCCAAAGTGCTTGCCATGCAAGCTTGAGGACTTGAGTTTGGATTCCCATTTCCTACTTAGAAAGCTGGGCTGCGGCTGTCTGAACCCACGACCCCAGTGCTGGGAAGACAAGAGACAAGAAGATTTTTGGAGTTTGCTGACCAGCCAGTCGAACCAATTGTAAATTCTAGTTTTAATGAAAAGACCTTGTCTCAAAAAATTAGGTGGAAGGGAAGACACCAGACACCAATCCCTTGCTTCCCTATGCACCTCCAAACCATTCATCCCATGACNCCAGTCTGTGGCTTTCCTGTGCNCCTCCAAACCANACACCCCAAGTTTTTTGTTTTAATATTTGCTTCACTGTTTAATATTATATCATTTTGTCTCTGGTGCTAGTGATTAGACATGAAAAAACATTTTGAATATGAAAGATAATTGGCACCATATATTATCTTCCGAAATTTTGGAAATGATCTTTAGATGTTATAGAAATTATATTTAACACTGTCATTAAGCAGCAGTTATGTCTTTGGGATCCTGAAACTTACAAGTATATTCTCAAAACTACTTGTAACTTCCTAAGTACTTTCTTAAATTTTTCATTTGAGTAACTTCAGATTATGAGAAATAGTATATAAGAAACATAGCATATTTTGTTTAGCTACTCTGTCTGGAGCATTTTATTTCTATATATAATTTTAAAGGATAAGAGCTGCTTCTCCTGATTAACCANAGGTAATTTCTAGCCGTTTATAGATTTCCTCTGGAGTTTTCTGGATCAGAATCATTGTTCTTATATCATTGATTGTCCCTAGAAGATCTGCTTTTGAGCAAAGCTTTGGCAGTATTAGTTGTAGTTATGTTTTTTTCAAACTAAAGCTTTTTTTAAAGCCATTACTACTGGAATTTTGCTTCTTTAGAGAGTATCATATTAAATACAAAAATCTTATAACTTTCATTTTAAGTATTATTATCTATACAGTTGCTCCAAATCTTATTTTCCAATGACTTGATTTTTCCAGGCCCCAAATCCTCACCAGTCCATCTCCTTCAAAATCCATTCCAATTCCACAGCCCTTCCGACCAGCAGATGAAGATCATCGGAATCAGTTTGGACAGCGAGACCGGTCCTCCTCAGCTCCTAATGTTCATATAAACACAATCGAACCTGTCAATATTGATGTAAGTAGTAGCACTGCTAGAACTAAGCAATTCAGGTGTGCTTTTTTGTTTTTCTATTATATTTTAAATACAGATTGGAAGTAAATGCCACCTTTGATTTATCATTTAAATGCTAGGTTCATATGAATTATAGATCCAGAAACCCTATCATTTTCTATGATGATATTATGTACTTCACTATTACCAAGTTACAGTTATTCTCATTTCTTTCTGACACTATCTGAAAAAAATTTAAGTTAAAAATATTTGAATATAAGAATTAATAGAAGCCCTTCAGTGAATTTATGAAGTCCTCTCTAAGATTTTTGTGCAATTATTACTGTGTTATAAAAATGACATTAAGAATTTATATTTTTCTGTCATGAGTTTGGTATTATAACCACAAAAGCAAATTCTACATTCATATTTTAAATCATATAGTTGGAACTATAACTTGAATTTTATTAATGGNGAGAAATACTTTATTATAAATTTTAATTTAATTATCAAGATAAAGCATAAGTAAAGGATTCTAAAATCAGACTTTCTTCCTACTTTTTATTATGTTTTTCCCCTATGTTTTGGAGAGTAAGTTCAATTAAGTGGCTTTTTCCTAGTGCCATTTTTAACTAAGGCCATCCTGTCTCTATGGAGACCTAAATACACAGGAAGTGAGGAGAGGGAGATAGGGAATATGGAGCTTGAAAAATGAGGAATCAAAGCATATTTGTAGGCATGTTCTTGGTGTGTTCAAGCTTGTAATCTTCATATGTATTTGAAGAAAAAAATTTTTTTAGACTGCTTCCCTTTTTTTCTGGTTGTGATTGTCCTCCTGATTTCTTGGGCTTGGCTATTTGAAGAATCGCTTTATGTCTTACTCTTTCATCCTTTTCGTAACTGCCATAACAAAGCACATTTTCCTCTTTTTGTATGTCTCAAACTGTCCTGACTTACCGATACCATCATTTGACTCCATAATCCTTCATTTGAACAATTTACTGCATTTATTCCTACCATTAATTTTTCTTCATCCATTTCTATCCTGGTGCTCTCACCAGGGTAGCTTTTTAATGACACTTTTATCATCTATCCCCTTGTTTGAAAGCGTTTAGTAACTTAAAATTTTTATTCATGCTCAGTCACTTATTATCTGAGAAAAAAGACTTCTTTGACTCTGGGCTCAGCAATTAGGGATCTAGGATGAATTAACACACCGTCTTTGCCCTCTATGATGTCACAGTTTAGTGCATGAATCAGACATGCAAATAATCACAAAAAAATATAATGCTAGTTCACAGAAAGGGTGTGATGAGCTCTGCCTGGTTGCATGTAGGAATATTTAGCAGGGAAGGGATAACTAACCCTAAATCTATACTGTAGAAGATAAATGCTAGGGATTTAGTAAGTACACTATATAGGGAATTATTTTTTTTTTTGAAAAGGTGTTTGTTAAGGGAACAGTATATACAAGGTTGTAGAGTTGCCTTTACATGGAAGGAATTAATAGTTGATATCATAGGAGTTCAGGGTTCAGGAGAGGAGGAAATGTCAACACTGCCTGACTGCATCTATTACTCTGAAGTAGTGGTAGGAGTTCTGAAACACATTGAGGGAGCTACAGCTCACTGTGTAGCCCAAAGTGGTCTTGAACTTGCTTCCTATCTCATTGTCTTGAGTATTAGGTTTGTAAGTATGATGGTATATCACATCTGACCAAAAACACATTTTGAGTGTGATAAATCATCTCAATATTTCAGAAAAATCTTTAGTAATAATTTGGAAGATGGATCAAATGAATAACATGTGTAAGGGCAGAACTGTAAACAGTGTGGCTTTTGCTGTATTCCAGGCAAGATATGATAAATGTTTGAATTCAAGTAGTAATATTAGTGGCAAGAGAGAGCAAATGAGTTGAGGGGAGTGGAGACCCTAGTGGTAGGGTTCTTAGAAGTAATGGAAGTGGCTGAGCACTTACTTACTATGTGTCAGGTACTATGCTAAGTGCTTTAAATAAATTTTCTTGGTCAAGGCTCATGAGAAACATTATCTTTATCTTATTCTGAAGGATATTCAGTTTATAAGAGTCTAAGAAACCAACCCATGATCACNTAGCTAATAAATGATTGAAATGGACTTGAGTCATTTAAACCTGGCTTTCTTTTCTTGTACTTATCCACTATATATCAGTAAAGGAGAAAGGTTAAAGAGAAGCAGAGATAACTGTTGGCTTTCTGGCATATAGATACTTGGCTATAAACCAGGACAGGGGGGCTGGAGAGATGGCTCAATGATTAAGAGCACTGACTGCTCTTCCAGAGGGACCAGAGTTCAATTCCCAGCACCCACATGGCAGCTAACAACTGTCTGTAACTCCAGCTCCAGGGGGACCCAACACCCCCTCACATGTAGGTAAAACACCAATGCACATTAAACAAAAACAAATAAAATATTAAAAAAAAACAGGACAGGGTTTATAGAAACCTATAGAAAAATTACAGTTTTGTATTTTACCCAGAGTGACTTTAGGATATCTGTGGTAAATGGCTTCAAAAAATGCTGATGGAAGCAGTTAAGAGCACTGACTGCTCTTCCAGAGGTCCTGAGTTCAATTCCCAGCAACCAGATGGTGGCTCACAACCATCTCTAGTAGGATCTGATGCCCTCTTCTGGCATAAAGGTGTACACTCATACATAAAATAAATCTTTNAAAAAAAATGCTGATGGAGAGGATGCCACTTACCATTAAGATCCAAGTGAGATAAGAACTGAAATGAGTTTTGTTTTTAACAGTTAAATACCATGGTTGTAGGGACTGACAAGATGTTTTGGCTTATAAAAGTACCTGCTACATACCGGGTGGTGGTGGCGCATGCCTTGAATCCCAGCACTCAGATGGATTTCTGTGAGTTAGAGGCCAACGTGGTCTACAGAGCTAGTTCCGGGACCTGTCTCTTATACACATCTAGATGTGTATAAGAGACAGACCTGAGGTTGATCCCCAGAACCCACAGTAGAAGGAGAGAACTGGCTCCCAAAAGTTATCCTCTAATTTCCATATAGGCACACAGATGTACTCGTATAAACATCATACATATACACCTGTCTCTTATACACATCTAGATGTGTATGAACCCACAGTAGAAGGAGAGAACTAACTCCAGAAAGTTGGCTTCTGACTTCCACATAAACTCTGGCACATACAAAATTTTTAAAAATTTTTAAAAATTCATTGGTGCTGTGGTACACAGCTTAATGATAAGAGCATTTGCCTAACATGTATGCCTTGGGCTCAATCCCCCAGCACCATTGATTTTTAAGTCTTTGGGTCAGATGTGGTGGTGCTCACCTTAGTCCCAGTACTCGGGAGGCAGAAGCAGGCAGATTTTGTGAGTTCATGGCCAGCCTGGTCTACAATAGCAAGTTCTAGGCCAGGGAGAGATCATATCTCAAACAAGGCAGCAACTAAACAGAAATTTTCAAGTTGTTTGATTTCAAAAGCGAATAGAATAGAAGGCGACAGGAGAGGAAATGATTGTGAGTTTTGAAAACCTTGGCTATATAGGAATGGCAAAAGAAATGGAACTTGACAAAAATTTGAGTAACAGTTGTTTTTAAACTAAGATTGAGCATAGTTTATAACTGGAGAGAAAGAAGCTAATGAAAAGAGGTTGGGTAGTAAGTAGAGAATAGTTGATAAAATTCTTTGAACTTGAAAATGGTATCTGGCAGGGGCTATGATAAATTCAAGTTAGATGTATCTCTTTACACACTGCATGAAATGGGGCAAATTTCTTAACCCTGGGGCTGGTATTAATTTGATTTTTTTTTTCTTGTTTTGCTTCATTTTATTTGAGATATATTCCTGGCTAGCCTGGAACTTCTATGTAAATCAGTCTGGTCTCAAACTCAGCTCAATCTACCTATGCCTC
The DNA here is from genome assembly GCA_001675575.1 of Neotoma lepida. Taxonomy (NCBI): domain Eukaryota; kingdom Metazoa; phylum Chordata; class Mammalia; order Rodentia; family Cricetidae; genus Neotoma; species Neotoma lepida. The sequence continues at coordinate 526,907 of LZPO01027382.1, read as the reverse complement.
CTGAGTGCCGGGATTAAAGGCGTGCACCACCATGTTCAGCACTTAAAATGTTGTTGGGGTTTTGTTGTTGTTGTTGTTTGTTTGTTTGTTTTGGTGGTGGTATTTATGGTACATGTTTCAGAGACACATGACTAAAGCAACTCTTACAAAAGAAGGCATTTCTGGGGGCGCTCACTTACAGTTTCAGAGGTTTAGTTCATTATCATCATTGTTGGGAGCATGGTGGCCTGTAGACAGGTTCTGGAGCAGTAGTTGAGAGTTTTATATCTAATCTGCAGGCAGAGAGAAGTAGACAGACAGACTGGGGCTGGCATTGGCTTTTGAAACCTCAAGGCCACATCTACTCCAACCTAATCCTTTCAAACAATTCCCTGGTGACTAAGCATTCAAACCTATCAGCCTGTGGGGACCATTCTTGTTCAAACCACCACAGTACATAAAAAGAATTTAAAAGAGAGTCATGCATTGTGGTACACACACACCATTTGGCACTGGGAGGTAAAGGCAANAGGANCAGGAGTTGGAGGCCAGGCCAGCCTGTGCTGNATCATACCCTGGAGAAGGAAGGGGAGAGAGGAGAAGGAATGACATGGCTGGTGCCACTATGCAAATGTTCATNGATAACAGGGGTATTGCCAGAAGTTCTTGTGTGGTTTGTTTCTTCTTTGATGCTAAATCAGAGGAACGTGAGACACGGGACTAGAAGAAATTAGGAGAACAGTTGAAATAGTAGTTGTAGAATACTAGAATATCCTAGTNAACTAGATCAAGTAAATGGATCCATGAGGAACTTTTAAGAACACATGTAAGATTGAAAAGTGAGCTTAGGTGGGGACTGATAGTTGTTTCTAAGAGTGGAGAAAGCCACATTTGGCCATAGCTGTAGGGAGTTTCAGAGCTAGTGTAGGTAAACAGGAAAGAGGTTATAGCCTTTCACCTGTGGGTCCTTCTGTCTAGAAAGCCCTTTGCTTTTCTACATGCCAGTCTATTCCTCACTGCCCTCAGATTTCTTCAACTGCTTTACCAATGCCAAAATCCTAGTGTCATTTCTTTTGCCAATTCTCATAGATCTGGAGACTGGAAGCCCAGTATCAGATTGTCAAATTGTCTTACTCTTAATACANCTTTATATACAAGTCTTTAGTCTTGTATATCACTAAAAGCCTTGTCAACACCACCACATAAATGGTAGTAAATTAGCTATAAACTGGTCTATCTCTCTTTTCTTCTTAAGCTGTTATTTATTTTCCGTGTGTCTACATCTCACAGTGTGTTTGTAAGCTCTCAAAACCACCAAAAGGTAGTGAAGCCACCAAAATTTTTATGTAATAGTAGCCAGACAACCCCAACACCTAGGTCATTGTTTGAAATTATGAGTATTTATTAATTATTCTGTAGACAGTGTTAAAGGTTTTGTGTAGTACATTGAACATGATAGCAATAGACCAGTGAAGGATTTATTCTTTATTTTACTCAGTAAGCCTATTTACAAATGGTGCCTATTTGCAACTGACCTTTTTAGAGACATTTGGGGCCATTCAATCTCTCACACTTAAGTTAAACTGAGTAAATTAATCCAAGTTCTTCGGACTAGGATCCAAATTTTATTACTTATGGTATTTCCCCTACTACCAACATTGTTGTAAAAGCTGTGTTTTAAATAATAGAGACCAATTTAAACAAAATCCTTATTTGAGCTATTTTGATTCCCCCCTCCTTTTTAATGTTGTACATCCACATTTTTCTGATAGTATTCAGTGTACTTTTGATTTTGTATTTTTTATTATATGTAAACATGCTTCATGTTTTAAGTTTCATAATTGTTTTGGTAACTGCATACTATTCATTAAATTGATACACCATAATCATAATATGTCAAAATGCCTATCATAGGAAAATAATTATTTCTGATTTTTGGTGTGATGGATAATGCTGCACTAAACATCTTTGTGCATATCATTTTTTCTTCTGAATTATTTCCTTAGGAAAAATTCCCAGAAGTGGAATTACAGGATCAAAGGGTATGAACATTTTTATGGCTCTTAATATGTGCCAGTAGAGTTTTCTGTAAGGATTGATGAGGCCACTGAGTGGCCTGAAATGGATTTCAGCATTTGATTGGGACTAATAATCCTTTCACAAAGGGCTAGGTTGGCAAGTGCTTCAAACTTTAGTGTTTATCATGTACACTAGCTAACTTCATAGCCTTTGTTTTGTGAAATAATTATAAGACAGGTATTGTTTTGAATTAACCCTTCTGCTAATGCATAGTGGAANATTCATTTGTTGTTATTACTTTTTTACTGTGTACTTTGAATAAATATATTTTACTGTTTGTTTGTAGGATTTGATTAGAGACCAGGGGTTTCGGGGTGATGGAGGTAAGTAGTGATTTTAGGTTTGTGTGTGTTTTTTTTAAGGCAAAAATGCAATTGCTTTGCTGCTTGTCTCCTTTACAGTTGCTTTTCTCATGAAACAGACACAGAGAAAAATGTGTAGAGAAAACCAAATGGGTTTTTGTCTTGTTTTTTATAGTAGTTATCATTTACTTCTAGCAGAATTTACAATTATCCATAACACGCAGAGAAAATGAGAAGACATAAAAGAAAGTCTTAAATGTACCATCCATGATTTTAAAATACACTACCGAGGAGAAATCCTTAATTATTTTATCCACTTTTTAATTTCTGCTGCCTTCCAATCTGGAGTCGCTAAATTCCTTTTGGCCTCCACCAAATACTTAGAAGTGCTTAGAATCAGATTAAATCATTCTAAATCACTCTTTGGGGTTGCCTGCCACATCTCCTCAGTTTGTCAGACTTCATCAAGCATTTCTCATCAACTTTCTAGAACTATTTGAAATGTACATTTAGACCTATAATGGAAAAATTCAGTTATCCTCTTATTGGTATAGTAAATAAAATATACATGTGAGAAATTACGTTAAGATTTCTTACAAAATTTCCATCTAGCCTCCCCTCTAGCAAAGATAATATTACTTAGGAAAGTGTTTTTTGAACCAAGTATGATAGCATATGCCTCTGATCCTAGCTGAGGCAGGAAGAACATTTGAGTTTGAGGCTAGCCTAAGTCTGCATAGCAAGACTCTCTCTAAAAAAAAAAAAAAAAAAAAAAAACACTCTGCAATAATTTACCTCGTATGTTTTCTAAGAGATGGCATTTGAGACTGTCTTGAAGTTTTCTTGCAAGAGTTCTTCTGTATTTACCTTCTCAGCTGCCTTCTGTCTTACAAGGAAGACCATATTAGCTGCACATCATGCTTAGAGCTGGATTTTTCACTGTGACTTTCTATATCTTCAAAATAGGTCCAAACCCAGACTCAATATTTTATACTGAGTAAAGACTGTATAAGTCATGTATTGTTATGGTTCTGTACTTCTGTGAGGAAATCAAATAGCAAGCATGAATTATGTACTTAGTATGAACTGTATCACATAGTTATTCAAGAGTTTTTGTTGTTTGTTATTCCATGAGCCTGCCAATTAATGTTGCTGCCAGTTTGACTTTCATGTCTTAATAGCTGTGGCTGCTGATAATTTTACCCAGCACATCCAGCATTTCAATGTTCCATCACGTTAGCATCACAGTTAACTTAGTAGTAAACAGCCTGCCTAGTACCTAAAATCAAGTGGCATTTCTTATCTTTATTATGAGTCACTTTGAAAAAATTCATTGGGGTTTTTATGAAAATATAAGCAGATTTTTAAAAAACCGTCCAGAATTATTTTGTAAAGCAGGCTTCAGTTCATCTAATTTATTCCCCATGACTTCTTTCATTTCTTCTGTGTGTCTGTCTTCCTGTGTTTGCCTGCCCCTCTCTTTCTCTTCTAACAGCCCCCTTGAACCAGCTGATGCGCTGTCTTCGGAAATACCAATCCCGGACTCCCAGCCCCCTCCTACATTCTGTCCCCAGTGAAATAGTGTTTGATTTTGAGCCTGGCCCAGTGTTCAGAGGTAGTTGGGCTCTTCTTTCTTGTTTTTACCCAAGCAAACTAAATATAAACTACAGATTCTGTTTGTGCCTCACCCTCACAGCGTGTGTTTGTAAGAGTGAGAGTTTGAAGTACTAAATTTCTGCTTGGCCTGGCTGGAATGCTCTGAATGTGCTTTTCACACATCCTCACCACTGCAAGCTTTCTGTATGCTGTCATTATAAAGTTTGAAAAGCAAGAAAAGTCTTGAGTTGGGATTTCCATCTTGTTTATTGTTGTCTTATTTCTGTTTGGTCTTGAGAACTTCTTAATTCTGGGAGATGTGGGCAGGATTCTTTTTACTTTAGTCCATTAGATGATAACTTTGATTAAGGTATTTATGCTGGGCATGTTGGCTCATATCTGTAACCTTAGCACTTGAGAAGCAGAGACAGGAGGGGAATCACTGAAGGTTTGAGGCCAAGAGATTTTTATGAGACTTTTGACAGTTTTTTGAGATTTTGTAATATAAGTAATTTTTAGTTCTTTATTTTTTCACTCTTATGCAATATATATATTTTGACTAATCCATAAACATGAGTTCAGAAAAATTGAATCTATATATGTTAAATTATGCCCTCATGTGAGGGAAGTTAGTAATATAATTGTAGTCTCCTATTTTACCTGTCATATTTTAATTTATTGTTAAATTAACTTTTAAATTTTAAGATAAAATTTGGGTATCTTATTTTAAATATTTTTTACAATTATATTTACTGTCTTGATATACTTAGTGACCTATACTTAATATAATGATGGTGCTTTAGAGTTTTCCATCAACTTAGCTGTTCCATAGATGTAGTGGAAGTCATTCAGTACTCAGTGATATAATTAAACTAAGTAATACAATAAATAAGAACTGTGCATGAGGCATGANCAAGTTGTTAGTGCTTTATAATGTTGGAAGTTATCAGTGGTTTGTACAAAATGTATTGTGCTGTAGTTAAAAGAAATTCCAGATACCATTTTCTTTTAGAAAATTGCATATGCAATCATAGAACTTTCATATGGTGCTATAATATGATCTAATGGCTGTAGAACATCTGTTCAGATTTAGCATTTAAATACTGTCATTGACATCCTTGCTGTTTGAAAGAACATGACTCTTTTTTACCCTCGAGAGGAGTATATTTTATAATTTCTTAGAGATTTTTGCTACTGTATATGAAGTTCTACCTGGAAATCTCAGGCCTATTCACTATACATGTACTCTGGGGAATCATTGCTTTAACTAAACTCCTCTGTCCCATANGTGCTTCTGCTAACTGAGCCTACTTATAAAGCTCACTTGCCTTATAAAGTATTGCTATATATCTGAAATACAACTGGAATTCCATAGCATTTATTTGCTCATTTTTTTATAATATCAAGTTTTTCAGAAAGTCTTGAAAGCCTATTTAGCAGGGCTGGAGAGATGGCTCAGCAGTTAAGAGCTGCTCTTCNAGAGGCCCAGGGTTCAGTTCCCAGCACCCATATGGCAGCTCACCACTGTCTCTAACACCAGCTTCAGGAGTTCCAACACCTTCACATAGATACACATGCAGGTAAAACACCATTGCCCATATAATAAACATAAATTAATAATAAAAGAAAAAGAAAGAAAGCCAGGCCCTGGATAGATGGCTCAGAGGTTAAGAGCACTGGCTGTTCTTCCAGAGGACTCAGGTTCGATTCCCAGCACCCACATGGCAGCTCCCAACCAAAAGGGATCTAATGCTCTCTTCTGTCCTCCACAGGCACCAAGCAGACAAATGGTACACAGACAGTCAAAGCACTCATACATAAATAAAACAAACAAAAAACCCAATAAAATAGTAAATTTAAAAAAAAAGAAGAAAGCAAGCGTGTTTAGCTTTATTTATATTAACTTTGCAATAAAGGTAACAATCTATATTTAATAGAAAAAAATTCCAGGGACCACTGACACTGCCTACCATCTCTTAAATAATAGAACTACAGTTTGAGATCATATATAAATTTAGGGCTAATAGGAAAGAAATATTTTAACAGTAAGGCCATTAAAATGTTTCAGTTTTGATGTTTAAATACTGAGGCTATTGAAATAATACAAAATAGTTTGTTTTGTAGAGTTCTGCAATGATTCTGTTGTGGGGTTTTTGGTTTTTTTGTTTTGTTAGGTTTTCTTTGTTTTTTGTTTTTGTTTTTGTTTTTGTTTTTGTTTTTTGAGACAGGGTCTCTGTATTATGTGGCCCTGGCTGTCCTGGAACTTGCTCTGTAGACCAGGCTGGCCTCGAACTCACAGAGATCCACCTCCCCCTCTGCCTCCCGAGTGCTAGGATTAAAGGTGTGTGGTACAATGCCTGTGCATTGGTTTTGATGTTTTAATTTATCAAAGGAACAGGAACTTGGTAGTAATTTTAGAAATTGTGCCTTGGTTTAGAGATTGTGTTTTTCTAGACTTATTAGTATCAATCTTAACGGTCATTAAGTTGGCCAGAAAACTAAAAAAAAGTTACAGTACTAATTACAAATAATGCCCCCTTTGGCCTGCCCTTTGTCAAAGGCCAGTATTTAGACATGCACTGCATTTTAAAGTCTAGATCTCCCCACTTTCTGGCCTTGTTAAGTGAACATGCTTGCTCCTCCTTAATGCTTCCTCCTCCTTAATGTGGACAATTTCCCCTTCCTCTAATTTAGGGTCAACTACAGGTTTGTCCGCCACCCCACCTGCCTCATTACCTGGCTCACTCACTAATGTGAAAGCCTTACAAAAATCTCCAGGACCTCAGCGGGAAAGGAAATCATCGTCATCCTCAGAAGACAGAAATCGAATGGTAAGGATATGTGATGTGTTTTTCTTATAATCATGGCCAAATATAATTTTACCATTTAGATATAATAGGACTGTGTGATACATTTGGTTCTTGTCAAATACATTTGAGTTAATAGTACATTTGAGTTAATAGTTTTTTTTGCATAAAGTATATTCACACAAAACTGACTTTTTGCTCCCATTTCTAATCAGTTTTTTGTTTGTTTTTTCAAGACTGGGTTTCTCTGTGTAACTTTGGAGCCTGTCCTGGAACTCCCTCTGTAGACCAGGCTGGCCTCGAACTCACAGAGATCCGCCTGCCTCTGCCTCCCGAGTGCTGGGATTAAAGGCGTGCACCACCACCGCCCAGCCTAATCAAATTTTGAAGAGGTCATTTTGAATGGAAAATAATGTTGTTCTGTTTCTAAAATAAGGAGAAGTATAAACAAGTATTCAGAAAGCATGAGTAAGCGTGTATATTCTAAAAGCTGGTTCAGAATTCAATATCTACCAAATGACAGTCTTCCATATTTGAAAATTAATTTTCTGCTACTTTTATCTTACCAAAGGAATTGGTATGTTGATTTCTTTTTATTTATTTTTTTTTCTTTTCTTGATGACCAGATCAGTTAAGATATCTAAGGAAATCTAGCACCAACAGTTATCATAGCTTGTTAAGTTAAATTTTTGCCTCTGTAGTCCTCCAAATAGTTAAAAAGCCATTTTATTTTGATTTTAATAATAACAATATGTATTTCTACACATGATAAATTATTTTTATTTTTAAATTTTTTAATTAATATTTTACTATTTTATGTATATGGGTGTTTGATTGAATGGATAAGTGCAACATGTACATGCCCAGTGCTGAAGGAAGCCAGAAGAGTGCAATGGATACCCTGGAACTGGAGTTATGGATGATTGTGAGCTGCCATGTGGGTGCTGGGACTTGAACCCAGGTCCTCTGGAAGAGTAGCCATTGCTCCTAATTTGTGAACCATCTCTCCAGCCCCAGTTATTTCTTTTCTTAAGTAATTTTCCATCCTAATATTGACTCATCTTAAATATAATTTTGTATTTTGAGTCATGATTGTAATTTTTTCTTCCTCAACATGGTGGCGTTTTGTTGTTTTCTTTCTTCTTTTCTTAAAGACCTTGCTCTCTTCCTAACTTCCTGTCAGGCAGCAATATATTTAGAATGAAACATAAGGTTTTTCTCCTTTGTTTGCCTTGGCTTGACTTTTGCACTATATTTTTTGAGAAAACACTTGGTAGACGAGATTCAAGTGATGATTGGGAGATTCCTGATGGACAGATTACAGTGGGACAGAGAATTGGATCTGGATCATTTGGAACTGTCTACAAGGGAAAGTGGCATGGTATGTATGTAATATGGTTCCATTGGCACAAGTAGGATATGTTTAAAAACTTTTGTTTTAAAAATTCAAGCCAAAGCTGGGCATGGTGGCGCAAGCCAGCCTGGTCTACANAGCTAGTTCCAGGACAGCCAGGGCTACACAGAGAAGCCTNTCTGGGGGTGGGAGGAAAGACAGCCACGCATTAATGACACACACCTGTATTCTCAGCACGTAGGATGTAGAAGCATGAGCATTAGGCGTTCAAGGACATCCTTAGCTATGTAGAAAGTTCAAGGCCAACTTGAGTACTAAAAGAGACTGTCTCAAAAACAAATATGAAGTCAAAATAGTCACTGTTTGCATCATTAAACTGTTTCATAAAATGCAGGAGTCCTCCAAAGATTTCTAATAAAAACAATGGAACATAAAAACTGGCTTCACAGTAGCGAAGGTTGCTGTCAGTACTTTACACTAGAGATTCGTAAAGATGAAGGTCATCAAGCTATCTAGTCCGAAAGGAAGTTCATTTTCCTTTTAGAAGTATTCCTTTTGATAATTTTATGGATATTATAAATCACAAATAAACATAAAAAATGTTCAGCCTCACTAGTTTTCTAAGATTACAAATTCAAATGATAGAGATCACAACTTTCCTTCCAAATGAACAAAAAAATTTTAAATTGATTACGTGTAGATTGCGATTATAATCCTGCTTATTTCCCTCTTGCTAATGTAGAAATATGAAAATTTGGGAGACTGTACATTGAGCCTAAGCAAGTAATTGGACAGCAATGAACAGGTTGATACCTGGGAAAGTATACTCCCCAGAGGTATGATAATGATGGAAAATGAAAGTAGACTTGAACACTCACTAGTAGGTTTGATTAATACATTGATACATCCATATATGGTTATATAAGAGTCAAAATTACATAATAGAGCTACAGTGATATGGAAAGGTGTCTAATATATTAAGTTCTTTGAAGCAGCATGTGTAATACCTTCATGTTAAAGATCTATATAAGGGCTCGGTAGATGGCTCAGAAGTTAAGANCACTGGCTGCTCTTTCAGAGGTCCTGAGTTCAATTCCTAGCAACTACATGATGGCTCACAACCATCTGTAATACATCCCGTTGCCCTCGTCTGGTCTGTAATAAAGGCATACATGCAGGCAGAACACTGTATACATAATAAATAAATCTTTTAAAAAAAAAAAGACCTATATAAAAATATTAACAGTATAAAAATGCTATGTGAATTCTCTCATAAGGTTATCATTTCATATGCATCCATTAAGTATTAATACTGCATACACAGATAAACTTAGGATATATACATACATATATATACATACATACATGACAAGGGTTATTTCTGAGTGCCATAATTATGAGGAATTTTTTATTTATGCTTTCCTGAAACATTTAAGTAGTAAGCAGTATTAGGTGGTATAGCTGATAGGATGAATACTAATATTACTTTGATAGTTAAGAAAAAGATATATAGTGGTTTTCTATATATGTATATATNTATGATTTATGTGTTCAGATAATTGAAACTCACCAAGTGAATACATTTGTGATTAATAAGCATAACATTTATAGCCTTCTAGAAGGTCCCTGCATGCTCTCTTCATTCACTCTCCTTGCAAAGATAACTAACATCTTGACTTCAGTAGGATATACTGTGTGATCTTTTTGTGTGTGGCTCCTTTTACTCAATATTGTAAGATCTATTAATGTTGTTGGGTATTTGTGTGTCATTCATTCTGAGTTGTATTCCACTGTGTGACTGTAACACGATTACTTCCATCTGCTGTATAATAAGCATTTGGGTAGTTTCCAGTTTGGTGCTATTCTGAATGATGCTGCAATGTATATTTTTAGTATATGCCTTTTGAAGAACATATGTGTATTTTTTTTTACTGGCTATATGCCTCGGAGAGAATTATAGAACTACACCATATGCATACTTACAGTTTTATAGATATCCCATCAGTGCTGCCAATTGATTGTACCAGTTTACACATCTACTAGCAGTGTGTAAGAGTTAATTTTAAGCCCGGCCATGGTGGCGCATGCCTTTAATCCCAGCCGGAGGCAGAGGCAGGCGGATCTCTGTGAATTTGAGGCCAACTTTGGTCTACAGAGAGAGTTGCAGGACAGGCAAGGCTACACAGAGAAACCCTGTCTTGAAATAACCTTCCCCCCCCAAAAAAAGTTAAATTTAAACTATGATTATAATTTTAATAATTTTCCAGTTGACATTATAAGTAAGTCATAACTTTTTGGGAAAAAAATTGGCAGGTTTTTATTTTAAGCTAAGCTCCATTGGACCTATTGTCCATAGTTTCAGCATTTACTTAGTAAATAACACCTCATTTAACATTGTCAAATAATTACAAAAATTCTCTGAGTACTTAATTGGTTAAACTAAATTCCCATGAGAAAAAAAGTTGAAATATTTTGAAATAGTAGTGTAGTATAGGAGTATCATTGTTAGTTGCTTTGTGTGGGGTTGGGGGATGTGTGTGCCCCATAGTATATATTTAA
>LZPO01027382.1:499196-516026 GCA_001675575.1 Neotoma lepida | reverse complement strand
TATTAAGTAGTTAAAAATAATTGTGACAATTAGAAAAAACACCCAAGAATATTTCATATTTTATAATTTTCTTCCAGGCGATGTGGCAGTGAAAATGTTGAATGTGACAGCACCCACACCTCAACAGTTACAAGCCTTCAAAAATGAAGTAGGAGTACTCAGGTGAGCTTATAGGTTACTGCTCTCCATGGATTTACTCCAAGAAGAGAAACAATGTGTCTGCTACAGTTTGTGTTTATATTGTTTTCCTGATACACAGTATCATTTAGTACTGTGTATAGAAGACATATTTCTAGACTGAATTAATGGAAACAAAAAGTATCTGATTGTATATAATAATANTTCCATTTAGGAAAGTAATACTCTAAAAATTCTCAGTGTGTCAAAACACATTTAAAATTGTGTTGGTCCTGGGCTCTAGGACTTGAGGAATATTAACAAATGAGAATAAATCCGTGGTAAGACTTATAGAGGGAAGATTCTGGAGTTTTAATTTTGTGTGAGGGGAATGCTCTACAAACCTGAGGTTTCAATGCAGAGAAGGCTATTGTATTGAGGAGGGTACACAGTTACTCTCACATTGCAGAGCAGAACAGGGAAGCTAGCTGTGGAGGTTAGAGGAAAATGGTTTGCTTTCACATAAGAAGACTTCCTAATATGTTTAGAACCACTTAAACAAAAGCAACCTCTACTTCCTCACTCAATATATTTAAATAATGTATTTTTGAATAGAGTTGTAGGTTAGACTAGATAATTACACATTAACCTGATTTTGGTTCTAGTACTTTTTACTGAGAGCATAGTATTGGTAGACTGATTTGGCTCTCTTTAAAGAATTGTTACTCATTGTCACATTTCTTTTTTACAGGAAAACACGACATGTGAATATCCTACTTTTCATGGGCTATTCAACAAAGCCACAGCTGGCTATTGTTACCCAGTGGTGTGAGGGCTCCAGCCTGTATCACCATCTCCACATAATTGAGACCAAATTTGAGATGATCAAACTTATAGATATTGCACGGCAGACTGCACAGGGCATGGAGTAAGTTCAATTCTGTTAAATCTTCATATATGACTCTTTGAAAACCACTTAAGGATACTTTAAAGGCCCTAATAATACCTCTTGTGGGTTATATTTTTAAGTTTCTGTACAAGGATACTAACTAATAGCTAGCACTAACTTATTAAAAAATAATATTTCTCTTGTTCAGCCTTTAAAGTATACAAGGAGTGTAGTATTTGATGAAAACTTTACAACTGCAAATGATGATTAGCAGTCAGTGACTTATGTGAACAGTAGAAGTACAAAAAAACAGGACCCCCCCCCCAAAAAAAAACCAAACCAAACACTACCAAAAGCCATTACTAGTTAATGGAAGATTTGTGACTATTATCTGTGCTTTTAAATCATTTTCTCTTACATGCCTGTATTTGCTGCTGCAAAATAGCCAGTTATTAAAGTTTTAAATGAATATCTATATTCTGATCCTAGGTGAGGAGTTGAGACTTCAAGTTGAAACATGTATGTCTATTCAATTTTGCTTTGTAACTCAAAAGATAGATGTTATAAGATTTATATAGGTTAAAATTAAGTAGGGCCAGATGTACTTGTGCATTCCTTTAATCCCAGCACTCAAGAGGCAGAGGCACAAGGATCTCTTGAACTCTGTGAGTTCAAGGTCAGCCTGGTCTACAGAGTGAGTTTCACTACAGCAAAGACTACATAAAGAGACCCTATCTCAAAAAAAAAAAGAAAACAACAAAAAATAACTGGTTCCCCAGGCGGTGGTGGAGCGCACTTTTAATCCCAGCACTAGGGAGGCAGAGGCACAAGGATCTCTAAGTTCAAGACCAGCCTGGTCTACAGCTGTCTCTTATACACATCTAGATGTGTATAAGAGACAGCAGAAAAAGTCTGTCTCAAGGGAAAAAAAAAATGGCCCAAAAAATATTGCATGAAACTCTAAGGGGAGTCAAACAGTTGAAAGGTAAAAGTTAGGGCTGTAGATGTAATTTAGTAACAGAGCACTTGAGCAGCATACACCAACCCTAGGGTCAGTCCTCAGCACAAAACGAAAGAGAAAAAGAACATTTTAAAAGTACTTAGCTGAGGCCAGGCTTGTTGATACATGCCTTTAATCCCAGCATTTGGGAGGCAGAGGCTGGTTAATCGCTATGAGTTCAAGCCCAGCCTTGGTTTACATCTGTCTCTTATACACATCTAGATGTGTATAAGAGACAGGTCTTAGTTAGTATGCAAATTGACTCTGTGCGTGTATTAATATGTCATTTAATCTTTAAAATGTTATAAAGTAAGTATTTTATTTTTCCTTTTATAGGTAAAGAAATGGGCTTTTTTTTGGTGGGGATGGTTCAAGACAGGGTTCCTCTGTGTAACAGCCCTAGCTGTCCTTGGAACTAGCTCTGTAGACCATGATGGCCTCAAATTCACAGAGATCCACCTGCCTCTGCCTCCAGAACGCTGCGATTAAAGGCATGCGCCACCACTGCCAGCAGAGANAGGCTTTTAAATAACTTGTATAAGTAACCTGTTAGGTCTCATATTTAGCAAAGTTATTTTAACTTAAGATTTCAGACTNGTTTTTCCCATAACCACTTATGCTACCTTTACATTATAAAACTGGAACAAAAGGGTGAAAGTGAATATGTCTTAACACCTACAACTCTTCCCTCAAGATCAGTTACAGGAAATAAGTATGAAGCCAAGTCCCCAAACTGTATCTGGTTCCTCAACTTTTCACCTTCCCTCATTCAAAACTAGACAGTAATTTACAAGCCTGTGTCCAACCAAAATGCTTTATTACTCATAGTGTCTTAGTCACTGTTCTACTGCTGTGAAGAGACAACCCTTATAAAAGAAAGAATTTAACTGGGGCCTTCTTACAGTTCCCAAGACTTGGTCCCGATATTCAATAACATGCTTAACTTCTCTACTAAGAAAACAAGGTCAGCCTTTCAACAAAGCAAGAAGTTCATAATCTATTCAAATCTGAAAGAGTGTATTAAAATCTTTTTTTGTTTGTTTGTTTGTTTTTCAAGACAGGGTTTCTCTGTATAGCTTTGGAGCCTGTCCTGGAACTCACTCTGTAGACCAGGCTGGCCTCGAACTCACAGAGATCCACCTGCCTCTGCCTCCTGAGTGCTGGGATTAAAGGTGTGCGACACAACCACCTGGCCAGAGTTTACTTTTTATTAAACTAAAATTTTTTTTTATTTAAAAAAAAAAAAACATGATGCCTGTTTCACTCTTTTTTTTCCAATTGAGATGGTAATTTGCATCTGCTTAAATGTACCAATATATTCTAGTTTCTAACNTCTTTGACAGATTAAAAATTCTTAGTAAAATGACTAGGTAGGTTTTGGGTTAAAGTGACAGATTTTTTTTTTTTCTGTCATTTCAATCCCATTAAAACTACAATGAAGAAATATTTTTATAAAGTCTAAATTAATAAGGCTGACAGAGAAAGAAGACAGTAGCAACATTTTTGAAAGTTGGAAAGCAAGTAGAGAACCGATGATGGGCTTTAGTAGAAAGCAAAAAGACTAAATCATTAGTTGCCAATGAAAACCATCATATTTACATCACAGAACTCTCAAAAGTATACAGAGATTGATTTCAGAAATTGGCAGTTCCTGCACTGAGGAAGCTATCTTGTTAATCCCTCTCCTAGCCAATGCCACAGAGCGACTGGCAGAAAGACTGGAAATGCGGATCTCTGGCTGGGGAATTCTGCTATGTCTAGGACTTGGACATCTTTCCAAAACAGTGGGATTGGGCAGCTATGTACTTACCAGATGATGTTCAGCTGTGCTGCCCAGTGCACACAGTTTTTTGGGAGGAAAGGGGCAGTGTTAGGAATTAGACCTAGGGCTAATCGCTAGAACAAGTGTTCTGCCTGTTCTCTATTTGATTCCCAGATATTAGTAGCCAAACCTGACTTTTCCTATAAGTCCTAAGAGCCTTCTCTAGGGAATCTTACCAGACCAGAAGGAGTGTCATTGTACAATTGACACAATTTACTAGTTCCCCATTTAGGCTGAATAAGACAAAGTGTCTCTTTTTTTTTTTTAAGACAGGGTTTCTCTGTGTAGCTTTGGTGGCNCCTTTCCTGGAACTCACTTGGCAGCCCAGGCTGGCCTCGAACTCACAGAGATCCGCCTGCCTCTGCCTCCCGAGTGCTGGGATTAAAGGCGTGCGCCACCACCGCCTGGCGACAAAGTGTCTCTCAATCACCAGACTTTAGAGGAGAAGTCTGATAGAAATGAAAGGTCAAAACATACTGAGGTGGGGTGCACTGGGAGAAACAGATCCAATGAAAGGAGAGGTTACCACTCTCACCAAGAGAAACTGTATTAGTTTCCTAGGAGAGATTAAGAAACTAAAAAGACTTTTTCATTAAACAAGATGCTTTTCTAAAAAAATATTTGTAGCCAGGCATGGTGGTATGTGCCTATGACCCCAACACTTGGGAGACAGGATTGTCTAGTCTACACAGCATGTTCTAGGCCAGTCAAAACAATGTTCTGCCTAAAAATCATTACCATTGAATATCAAAATGTTTTAAGTGTTGATATTGTAAAATATTGGAAGTTGTACCCTTTTCAGTTATTTTAACCTTTAAATGTTAATTTAAAATTCACAAGGAGTCAAATAGTTTGTTAGAATTCATTTGAGTTGTCCTCAGCAAAAGAAGTTAAAACTACCGGGCAGTGGTGGTACACATCTTTAATCCCAGCACTCGGTAGGCAGAGACAGGCAGATGTCTATAAGTTCAAGGCCAGCCCGGTCTACAAGAGTGAGTACCAGGACTACACAGTGAAACCTTGTCTCGAAAAAAAAAGTTTAAAACTTAATACAGTTTTGCTGATTGTGTGGCATACACAGCCTGTAACCCCTAACACTTAGGAACTGGAGGCAGGAAACTCAGAGTCCAAACCAGCTTGTAATATGTGAGAACTTGCCCCAAAACAACAACAACATGCTATCTGGTTCAATACTAGTTTGTCTGTTGTTATATTGCATAGTTCAAAAAAGGGACGTTAAGATAACTTAACAAACTGAGTTGCATAAATTTATATAAGTAATAAAACAATACCAGTTTGTATAAGTAACTCTTCCCCCTGTTCTGTCATCAACCACTAAAGTATAAAGTATATATCATATTTGGGTGTTTGGGGTTTTGTTTTTGCTTTTTTGTTTTGCTTTGTTTTGTTTTTCCTTTTGTTTTTCGAGACAGGGTTTCTCTGTGTAGCTTTGCGCCTTTCCTGGAACTCACTTGGTAGCCCGGGCTGGCATTGAACTCACAGAGATCCGCCTGCCTCTGCCTGCTGAGTGCTGGGATTAAAGGCATGCGCCACCACCGCCTGGCTGTTGTTTTTGCTTTTTTGAGATAGGGTTTTAAAAACTAGGTAGCCCTAGCTGGCCTGAAACTCACTGTGTATGTAGACCATACTGGCTCAAACTTAAAAATTCCTCCTGCTCTCTGCTCCACTAGCATGGGGATTAAAGGCATGCAGTACAACACACATGNCCCATATTTGGATTTGTTTAAGTATTGTATATATGTATATGAAAATGGGAATTAGAAGGCTGGAGAGATGGCTCAGAGATTAAGAGCACTGGCTGCTCTTCCAGAGGTCCTGAGTTCAATTCCTGGCAACCATATGGTGGCTCACAACCGTCTATAATGAGATCTGGTACCCTCTTCTGGTGTGTAAGAATACATGCAGACAAAACTGTATAAATAATAAATAAATAAATCTTTTTTTTTTTTTTAAGTAGCGATTAGAAGATACTCACCAACACTAGTGGTTGTCTCCAGCAAGGAAAAGAGTTTGTATAAACTTTGAAAATTTTGGAAGCAAACATGTAAAAATCTTAACGGGATTTATGAGGGTGGGAATGTGAGTGATTTTTATACTATATTGTTGTGGTTTGTCTTAATTTCAAACTAAACTTACTACAGAGTAATAGAAAATCATTTGAAAATATGTCAACACAAATACATGCTAGTACATGTACAGAAATAACTGCTTTTGATGGTTTAATGTGTCTTTTGTGTCCTTCACAATTATGTATGTTAATAGTGTACACAATGGTTTTCTTACTATTTTATAACTATAAAACCAGGGTTTGCCTTCCTTTTTATTTGCACATCATTACTGAATAATAAATATTATNTTCTGATCCCAGCTCTGCTGCATATTATTAACTCACTGGCACCCTCACTTTTTTTTAAAATGCCAAANATTTTTGTGGTGCTTCAGTACAGTATTTGTGTATTAGCAATTATATATATGCACTTACAATGTGTCAGACATTGTTCTGTATATTTTATATGTGCTTTCTCACTTATTCAATAACCAGTGAGTAAATGTATATAGAAAGATCATATAACTTGCCCCAGGCACTTGGGGTCCCCAGTGCAGCCCTTTGAGCTTTGTACTACATTGCTTCTACAAAGTATACAACCCTTTTACCAATCTCAGCCCTTAATGCTATACAATATTCCTGCAGTCTACAGGTCATTTACTCGTCCTCTCTCCTAGATACTGCCATACCTCTGTCCTCAGACCCCAAACCCCTTCCCTAAGAATATCATCTAATGATCTTGCTTACCATTTCATTAAGAAAATGTATTGGGGGGTGGGGAATTAAAGGCCAGGTGGTGGTGACACACGCCTTTAATCCCAGCACTCTGGAGGCAGAGGCATGCAGATCTCTGTGAGTTCGAGGCCAGCCTGGTCCACATAGTGAGTGCTAGGACAGGCTGCAAGGCTACACAGGGAAACCCTGTCTCGAAAAACCAAAAAAGAAAATGTGTTTAGCAAGAAGTGGTGGTAGGCACTTATATTCCCATCCTGGGCCACAGAATGAGACCCTGCCTTTTGAAAAGAAAATGAAAGAGTTTCTTAGGCTTCCATGCTGCTAGATGCAGTCATTAAATTCTCGGTCTTGGGTTTATTTGGTCTGTCATAAACATGCAGTTAATCCAGTTCTTCATTCTCTGTTTAATCATATTCTTGATCTCTTGTTAGTCAAACTGGTCTGAGTAGCATCTGCCTGGGAACCCTTAGAAATGCTGAATTTTAGATGCTACCTCAGATCTTCTGAATTGAATCTACATTTTGACATGATCTGCAAATGATTCACAAGCATATAAAGTTGAAGAAATCTACATCAAAGCTTATTTTTCTGATTGTCCTATTAGTAGCAGCTTCTCAGCTGGTTCGTCATCTACCCCTCTGGGATCTCATTCAGTTTTACAGTGTGAAGAAAAAAAAAATCACTTTGAAGTCAGTTCTGTACCCCTCCAGCTATTTCATTTCATTTGTACTTAAGACTCTCATATCAAACTATCTGCTCAACATGTCCGCTTAATTGTCTAATGAGACCTCGTTTACTAGATCTAAACTTAGCTGCCGATCTCTCTAGCCTGTTCTTCAGTACTGCTGTTCTTGCTGCTGCTTATCCAGTGATCCTTGAGTCCTCTCCTTGTTTCCTACCACAAACCAATCTGTTACTAACTCTCATTGTATCTGGTTTTTGTTGCTGTGTTATGAGACAGGGTTTCTCTGTGTAGTCCTGGCTGCCCCTGGAACTCACTGTGTAGACTAGGGTATGTGCCACCACACCCAGCACTCAATGTGTCTATTTTTAAAAAATATCNTGAGCCTTATAACTTCTTGTCACTTGTTTAAGTTATCTTCCTAGTCAAGCTCCCATTCTCATACCTGAATTATCTATTTCCCAACTTCCACACTTGAGTACCTCAATTTAGTTTCAACACAGCAGCTTATTTGGGTTGTTAATCCTTCTTAGTGTCCATATTTCACTCATAATGAAAACCGAAGTTCTATCCAGGGAGAGTAAAGTTTGCACAACTAGGCCTTTCTCAGTGCACCTACCACACCTTCTCTCCATTCCCCCCCCCCCAACTTTTCTGTTACTTCTCAGATCATCTGTGCTTTCCATCCAGTTGACTCAAATGTCATACTTTGCCTTCTTGCTGTTCTTTGTATATGGAAGTCCTTCCTGTGTCTGCCCTTTTTTCCTTGTCCTTGGAATAGTCCCATTCCTTAACAATATACACTGTCTTACCTCCTTAGAGTCTTTACTCAAAATATCCTATAAAAAGAGGTCCTCTTTAGCCTAAAAGTAAAACCCCCTGCAGCTCAGCATTCCCTGTGTTAAATACCTTGTTTTATCTCCAAAACTAAACAACAAGAACAGTTGTTGGTTAGCATAGTGTATTTTCATTAAACATATAAAGTAATTCTTAAGACTACATCAAAATAAACATTATCATCCCCATGTTACAGCACTTGGAGGCAGAGGCAGGCCTGGTTTACAAAGTGAGTTCTGAGACAGCCAGAGCTACACAGAGAAACCTATCTTGAAAAACCAAAAAAAAAAAAAGCAAGTTAGGTTATAAAATGCTCCTAGGGTAATGAACACAGATAGAATTTAAACCCAAATCTGAGTGTGTCTCTTTGGTCATTTCACTTCTGCTCTTCAGTTTTCCTCCCTGCTTGGATAGAATTTTTGTCCCTTTGCCTGCCTCACAAAAAAAGCATAAAGGTTATGCAACCAGATTATATAAAAAATATTCTGAAAATGTCAAGCTATCTGGCATGTATAAAAGGTGGTAGTAATTCTCCATTTTCTTATAAAAGGGTGTCATTTTTACTTTTACATTTAGGTCTTTGGTCCACTTGGGATGACTTGTGTCTGAGGTAGCAGTTGAGGAGGCTCTTTTCTTTTCCCCTATATGCATACCCAGTTGTTGGGCAGCATTTGTTGAAAAGACCATCCTATCCTCCATTTAGTTACTTTGTTCTTTGTAAATAAGTATTATGCCTCTGGTTTTATGTTTCAGCTTGTGAGTGTTTGATATGGGTTACAAAAATGAAAGAATAGTATGCTTTTTGTTTTCCCACCAACATTATGAAATTCTATATTTATTTACATATCCATTNTGTTCAGGCCAGTGTTCTACTTAGTAGAAGTGATTCAAGTATTTTCTAAAGGAACATTTACTACCTTCTCTACTGCACGTCCCAACTAGGAAATGAAAGAAATACGAAAAGTATCATATTAGTGTATTAGAAGACCCAATATCACTAAGTTCTTAATTCTTCCCAAGTTGATCTCTAGCTGCCACATGATGCTAGTCACAATAGGAGCAGAAAAGTTTAGAGATTGGCAGATTAATCTGACCATTTATATGGAAGTGCAGTGGCTAAATATTTAGAGTCTGGATACTTAAAGCCAGTTGTGATAGTACACACTTAGAAGCACAGTCCTTCACAGATGAAGTCAGGGTCAGGAGTTCAGGGTCTTTCTTGGTTATATAATGAGTTCAAGGCCAGCCTGGGCTACCTGATTCCCTGTTTCAGGAAGGAATTTTAAAAGATGGGGGAGAGAAAACAGATGATTTGGTGGGGGAATAAAAAGGAGAAAGAAGAAAATAGACAATTTTGGGGAAAAATAACCAAGTTGGACTTTAGTGAGAGATTTCAAATATTACTGTAAGACCATAGTAATCAAGACAGTGTGGCATTTGTATGAGTATACATATATAAATCATTATGGAAGAATAGGAAGCTTAGATATAGATCCAATATACATATTTTCATTTTTTTTTAACCAAGGTGTTGATGTAATTCATGAAGACAGTACTTCAACAAATGTTGCTATAACCAGGAGGCATTCATATAGAAAAACTAAACCATTAACTGTTAGATGACACAAAACAAACATTTATTTGAAGAAGATTAAAGACAAAATCCAATATTTCAAGTAACAACAGAGACAATCCTTGTAGTATAAAGATAAGCAGTGATTTCTTAGAACACAAAAGGTAAAGGAAAGAAAGAAATGGCTTGAAGTACATCAAAACTTAAAATTAGTTTTCCTCCAGAGACACAATTAGGAAAATGAAAATATGTCTGGGATATATCAGTCATTGATAGGGCACTAAGTAGACTGTGTGAGATCTTCTGTTCAGTTCCTAGTGTGGCAGGAAAAGATAGATGAACAAAAGAAAATGAAGACAAATTACAGTCTTGTAGAAAATGTTTGAAAATATATCTGATACAAAGTCTTCAAGATACATAAAGAACTGTTAAATTCAATAATAAATCATAGGGACTGGAGAGATGGTTCAACAGTTAAGAGCACTGGCTGTTCTTCCAGAGGACTCAGGTTTAATTCTAAGCACCAACAACCAGCTGTTAACTCCAGTCCAGGGTATCCGAAACCCTATATGACACCAGGCATACATGTGGTGCACAGGCATACATGCAGCCAAAATACCTAGACACAAGACTAACATGACTAACATGTCACCACTGTCACATCTATATCAGTTCATACAGCTGCCAAACCCACAGAGAGCTAGGATGTCAGAGGAGAGATTCTCCGTTTCTGCTTGAAGTCTGATGAACATTTGTGGAATTATGCACAGTTAAGAAAAAGACGGCTTTAAGTGCAGGTATCTTAGTTTGCTAGGTCTGAAGTTTTAGAAATAGTTAGAAAATATAAGAAACTAACAAACTTAGATGAGCCACTAGGGACTTTTCCAAATAGACTTATTGATTAAACTGGTTTGTCAGTCAGGTGATTTTAGTATTTTAATTTCTGGAAAGCATTTGATTGGTGTCTTTCATGGTATTCTTAAAGAAATGAAACACAAACAGCTGAATGTAATTGGTGTCAAAACTGGATGGATGATTGTGTACCTGAGAATTGCAAGCTAGAAGGAGATTTCTGACTTCATTCCTTTGAAAATGATGAGCCTTTTTACATTTTATTTTTATTATTTTGTGTGTATAGGTGCTTTGTCTTCATGTATATATGTTAAGTGCAATACATGTGTACAGTGCCCACAGGGACCACAAGAGGGTTTTGGATCCTCTGGAACTGGAGCCACAGATGCTTATGAGCCTCCATGTGGGTGCTAGGAATCAAATCCAAGTCCTCTGGAAGATAAGCCAGTGCTTTTGACTGCTGAACCCTCTCTTCAGCCCCTAAGACAAGCCTTCTTAAAAGTAACTGATAGCTAAGTCTGGCAACCCATGCCTGTATTCTCAGCACTAAGAATATTGAGACAGGAGAATCACGACCGGTTTGAGACCAACCTGAACTACATACTAAGTTCCTGGCCAGCCTGGGCTACTAGATGAGACCCATCAAAAAAATAAAAAAGGAGCTGACATAAGAAGTTATTAGAATTCTGANCTAATAGCTTTACTTTTAACACCTAGCATGATAGTGCATATCTGTAATCTCAGCACTCCAGAGATGAGGCAGGAGAATTGTTTTAAAAGTTCAAGGCCAGCTTAGGAAGTAAAATCATGTCTCAGGATATAAATAAAAACTCTTAAGTGAAATTTGTTTGGTTTTGGAGTAGGATTTGTTTTGGAGTAGGATTTGTTGTGGATGTTTTTGTTGTTGCTGCTGTTTGTTTTGAAACTGTTTTCACACTGAACTTACTATATAGATTAGCCTGGGTTGGCCTTGAAGTTGCAGTGATCAAGTAAGGAAGTAACCTCAGCCTCTCAAGTTCTGGGATTACAGAGACATGAACCACTATATCAACTGAAAATTAAATCTAATAANTTAAAAATTTAAACCATATCTCAAAACAAAATCCTATCTAGCTACAAAGAAGAGAACATACAAATATGGGATCAAGGAAGTTTTTATAGAAGCAATTCAAGAAAAATTATTATAGTGTTGTAATTAATGTAGTCTTATAGGATTCCTAGAATTAATAGGCTCTTGATTATAAATTTTATGCCTACCACAAGGGAGATAAAGATGAGAATCTCAGCCTAGTTTGTGTTGATCAGATCAAGTCTGAAGCATATTAATTTGGTGCATCATCTTATGTTCTTCAAAGAATGTTGAAAAGGTCAGTCTTGTGTAAGATTTTGAAAGATGTAGAACAAAGACAGATTTTATCAAGTGTTTTTGCAGCTGTGTGAGTTGATTCTGTAAACACACACTTTCTCCAAGGAAAGAGACTGGCAAGAGAATCTTGCCAGGAGAGTGTGGTACTTATTCAAATGATAGCATGTTTGTTCCTTCCTAGTACTGCAAACACATGTACGCACACACAACTGTAATGCTCTCTTAACATTAAAAAAGTAGAAAGTTGTCACCAAGATTGTTCAGTGGGTAAAGGCACTGGCCACCAAGCCCAACCACCTGAGTTCAATGTTCGGTACCAACATAGTGGAAGAAAAGAACTGATGCCCATAAGCTGACCTCTGACCTCCATCCATACAGTGGTGGGCACACATACACAAGCACTAAATTAAAGAAATATTTTTAGAGGGTAGGAAGGCAATCCATTGTAATTATCCTAAATAATGGATACACTTCTGTATTATATCAGAGGATAGCTTATTTAGTGTTGTTCCCTTCCTTACTCCCAGCCAACTATGTACTTATTGACATCTTCCCTTACAATTAGTCCACGCTTAGTAAACTATGTTTTAGCAGTAATTTATATAGAACTGTTTAGTGCAGTAATTGCTTTGAAGTATTGTATGGTGTGGGTTTTGAGTGTGATGCTCACCCCATTTTTCTAGCTGGGCAAATAGAGTTTCTTTTCCTTCGAGCCTTTCATTATACAGACCTGTTCTTTTACAACTTTGTTTACAGAAAGAAAATGCTAGATTAAAATTAGGAAAGTAGTCTGTACTATAAAGAATCACACATTCAACTTGAAGCAGCTGTTGTAACTTTGGGCTCTGTTAGGTTTACCCTGTCTAGCTTTTAGTAACCAGTATGTCACTAGTTAGCAATCAGATGTATCTTGACCAGTATCTACTGAGTTCCTGGCCCTAAATTTTCTCTCTTGAACCCTTCAGTTAATTTTTACATACTTTATTCTTGCTATGTTTCTTTCAATCAGATTTCTGAAAGTGATTAATACTTTCCATCAAGGATACCTTTTCCTCCCCTTCTCTTCATCATGTCTCCATATTTTTGTATAAACCTCCCATTATTATTGGGGTGGTTGGGATCTGTGACCCCTCAACCCCTCCATGACAGGATGCTGGTGTGGACCAAGTCCCATGCAAATGCTGTGCAGATAATCATCCAGGACATGCCCTGAGGTCAGTGTACACACCAATCTCCGCTCCAGTTCCCTAGACTATCCATTCTTTTTGCCCTTTCCTCCTTGGTGGAGATGACAGAGATGTCTGTTCTGTTTATGGCTGAACACCAGCAGTCATTCTCAGCACTTTGACCAGTTATGAGTCTGCATAGTTACCACTGCAGTTACCACTGGTCACTACATTCTGATCAAAGCAGACAGTGACATTTTTCTTTGACCATAAGCAATTATTTAGGAAGCAATTTAATTAGCATATCACGTTCATTTAGAAAAACAACAGCAATAGCTTCCTGATTAGAAGGCCAGTACTTCTGCTAGGCATGGTGGCTTGAGTCTAATTCCAGCTCTTGGGAAGTAGAGGCAAGATTGCTGTGAGTTCAAGGCCAACTTGAACTGAAGAGTAAAACCCTGCCTCAAAAGGGGGGAATGTATTGGCTTCCAGTTTTTTTTTTTTGA
Organism: Neotoma lepida; assembly: GCA_001675575.1. Classification (NCBI taxonomy): domain Eukaryota; kingdom Metazoa; phylum Chordata; class Mammalia; order Rodentia; family Cricetidae; genus Neotoma; species Neotoma lepida. The sequence goes on along the minus strand of LZPO01027382.1, from coordinate 502,413 downwards.
AGTTGTTCACTCCATACCAGCACTCTTCATTAACCTACCTCCTTTTTTTTTCTTATTTATTCAAGATCTTGCCATTCTAAAAGAGCTCTTTCCTGGGACAAGTTTATCTTCACCTGTTCTTATCTTTCTATGCCATTGCAAAAGTTATAAAGCAGGGCTAGCAAGATCACAGTTAAGAGTACTTTGCCACTCCCCCAGAGGACCCGGGTTCAGTTCCCAAAACCCACATGGGGCAACTCATAACTGCCTGTAGCTCTAGTTCCAGGGAATCCAGCACCCTCTTTTGGCCCTCACAGGCACCTGCACAGGTGTGGCTGGCAGGCAGAAATACATACATGCACATAAATAAGAAAATAAACCTTTAAAAGTTAAAGCAGATGAAACCTATCACTGACTTCTTTTCTTTTGCTATAAGAGTAGTGATGATGATGTAGCAGAAGCACAGAACCCAGAATCATGACAAGATCATTTAGTTTGTAATAAGTATTGTGAAGGAAATAGCATGAAGGGAGAGAGTAATGGAGGAAGAGGGGTTACTTTAGATAAAGTCATTTAAAATGAAATTTTTGTTCAAAAAATAGTTACAGATCTTGATGTCTGTCTGGAAAAATGAGGACATTTAATAAACATAAGAAAGTGCAAGTAGTCTGAACTATTTATAAATCTATTTTTAATAGTGCTAATGATATGACTTTGATTTTATATTCTGATTTTAAGTCAGAACTTACTTAATGTGGTCACTGTTAGATTTCCAAAGTACTTTATATCTGTTTTCTCCAGTAATAAGACAGATAACTTGCATCTATTGTAGCTGATTTGACAGGCATGTACTCAGTGCTTCACACCCACCAGGCCCTGTTTTATGCACTGAAAATAAATAGAAATGAAATCTAAAACTAAAGTAGTTTTTAAGGATAATTTAGGATAACTAAGGATAGGTGACCTATCATTGACTTTAAAATGATATGTTGGTGGGCATCGTAGCACACGCCTTTAGACCCAGCACTCGGGAGGCAGAGGCAGCAGATCTCTGTGAGTTCAAGACCAGCCTGGTCTATGTAGTGAGTTCCAGGACTACATAGCCAGAGCTGCATAATGAGACTTGTCTCTAAAAGACGATAATAAAAATAATAATAACAACAACATGATGTGGTCATTATGAGAAAATTTCCTCCTCCCTAGTATTACTGTTTTACAAATATATCATGCCTCCTTTAAAATTAGCTGTCTTTACCAAACTTTCATAATCTAGTAGAATTTGCATTCTAAATGGAAAGCAAGCATAGGCACATGAAAAACAAAGCAAAACAAAGATCAAGCTATTGCATTAATTACTACATAATTGAAAAGTAAAAGACCACATCCCATTGGGTTCTTTGTTAGAAAATAAGAATGTTCATCTTAGGGTATGAATAGGTGGAAAATAGAAAGGAAGCTGAGTTGGGGACAGGTACAAGAGGGAAACATTGAAAGAGATGGGATTAAATATCAAGGACATGGATAACCTGAGCGAAAGGTTTGTATTTGTAACTAGTAAAAGATAGAGTCCTCATACGCAATAGGATTTGGGCTGTATATAATAGTGGTATGTTTCTGTAATCCTCAATTTACCATCAATTATTATGTAAAGAGGTTATCACAATATACCAATTTCAGTTGTATCATTTTTCTAAGTCTTTACACCCCTAAATATGTTCTGTAGATTTTTGAGACCAGAGTCCTACTCAGAGTCTTACTTAGGTTAAAATGATGTTTTGTTTTTCAGTTACTTACACGCCAAGTCAATCATCCACAGAGACCTCAAGAGTAATAGTATCCTTCCTGAAACTGCTCTGCGAAGTCTGAAAGCATCCTGACTTTTCTTCTGCATTTTGTCTTCATGTTATGTAAAAACAGTTCCATGCTAAGTGTAATATGCTATAAAGAAAATGAGTCAATTTGCATGAGAGTATAATAGAGCAGGCTTCAACCTGATGGAGTTTCTGTCTGTCTGGCCACTGTAGGAANGTCTTACTATAGTAGAGCTTTTTATCTTGCTTGCTTTCATTTATGTGCCCTAGAAAGTGGATATTTTGTGGCTACTGCTTTAATTCATCTAATCTTGCTGAGTAGTAACTGAGATATGAAACTGAAGGTTCAAAATTATGTAATAGTGACATGAGGAAAACAAGTTTTCTTTTTTTTTCTCTGAGTCCAGACAGATCCTTTCTGATATCATCCTTATTCTAATAAAGAACCTGTAGCTTTCCCAGCTGTGTTAAAGGATATCTGGGCCACCTCAAATTAGAAAGTTTCCACATGTCCCATAGGCTTAGGAAAGCACCTTAACCTTCTGCTCACATATTTCTAGCCCGAGAAATCTTAAAAGCAGGTCATAAAAGCTAAGGAGAACTAATTCTTGTTTAAAACATGTTTGTTGGGGAAATATGAATTACTATATTTTAAAAAGAAAATCTTACTACAGACTTAAAGAAACTAACTCCTTTACGTGAAATCGTCAAAACACTTTGTCTAGTATGAAAATGAAATCTATTTTTTTCCTTTACTTGCTACACCTCAGATATATTTCTTCATGAAGACCTCACGGTAAAAATAGGTGATTTTGGTCTAGCCACAGTGAAATCTCGATGGAGTGGGTCCCATCAGTTTGAACAGTTGTCTGGATCTATCTTGTGGATGGTAAGAATTGAGGCTGTTTCTCAATTGATCACATTCTTTAATCTTAAACTAGTGACTAGTTACTAGAAAGTCACTGAAGGTCTTAACTACAGTATTTTTACAGTTCCCACTATTCACAACAATCAATATAGAAGCCAGGCATAGTAGCATATGCCTTTAATCCCAACACTNGAAAGGCAGAGGCAAGTGGCTATCTATGAGTTTGAAGCCAGTCTGGTGTACATAGTTCCAGGGCAGCCAAAGCTATCTAGTGAAACTTTGTCTCAAAAAAACAAAAACAAAAGAATCAATATTCTTATTTTTTATGTAAATAGTCTCTAACTTTTTTCTTGTCTTTAAAAAATTATTGCAAAACTAGTGTCAGTATATTTCAAACATAATACATATATATTATAAAATGTTTAAATGTTATTAAAAATTGTTTAAAATACTTTTTTGTAAGATTTGGTGATGCATGCCTTTAGTCCCAGTGCTCAGGAGGTAGAGGCAGGTGGATCTCTGTGAGTTCCAGGGTAGCCAGAGTTAGGTGAGACCCCGT
>LZPO01027382.1:487426-499041 GCA_001675575.1 Neotoma lepida | reverse complement strand
ACTAGAACGAACTTTATAATTATGGGGCAGCTGGAAGAGGAAAGACAAAAGGAAAAGACGGGAATATTTTTAGTGAGCTTTATGCTGTCTGCACAGGTCTGTCTCTCCTTGTCTCTGCTTTGTAGAAAGAGGTTCTAACAGTTTGGATCACAGTTACTGCAGCAGGCTGTTGAAGAATCATTTCAAGGAACACTGCTGTGACCCCACAGTAGTTCCTTGTGACCTTTCAGAAGGCCCATAAGGTCTTTCCTTTGTGAAACCATTTTTCCTCCTGTCCTACAATCAAAATGACACACTGCAGCTGATCGAATGAAGGAGCACATGGGAGATTCCAACTAGCTGCTGTTAAGCCAGACACGAGAGAGAGTTGTAGCTCTTCTGTCACTAAACTTTGTTTTTTAAAATATAGTTAGTTTTTATTGAAAGTAGGTATTCTCTGCTAATATCTAACCATTGATTTAATATTTAAGTGAACTAGTAAGTAATTTAATAGTCAGTTGAGTTTTAATATCTTAAATATTCACAGAGGTAGTCCATACAGACAAACACTCTGTAGGACCTTTGATAATATTTGAATAAAAGCAATCCTGAATCCAAAGAATTTTTAAACATCAGCTCTAAGTGGAAGACAGGTGTTCTAAACATCTTTGTGTAGTTTTAATCTTTAAGTAAATTAATCTGCTCTAATACTTTTGGGTCACCTTATTAGAAACAGAAAAATAGGGAGAGCTTTCAAAGCCATATTTGCCTGAATTCCCAGAACAATATGTAGCAGTCTTCAAGAACAGGTTCTCCAAAGTAGTGGCCTGAGTTTGTCAAGAAAAGCCTGGGGTTAAGTCGAGTGCTTTCTTGGGTCAGTAATGAAGATAGCGCAGGTGGCAAAGTGGAAGAGACAGGGGAGCTGTGCTCTGGCCACTGACTTCCAAGTCTCCTAACCTCCCTTGAGTCTCTTCATCTGAAATGTTAGGTCAGACTAGTCGATGACAAGACCCTTTTTTAGGTTCNGTATTACAGCTAAGTTTCTTTTTAAAATTCCTTGATATATGTTTAACTGTTCTAATTTATTAGAAGAGACTATTTGATGGTTGTATTCTGGCTTTCAGGTACCTTTAAGGCACATACTTCTAACAAAGATGGCAGTGTGTCCCAAAGGGATGGAGAAAGGGCTTTTTGCTTCTGAAATTATAGAAGCAAAAATTTAAGACAGATCACTCACATGCTTCAGTGTATTTATTTTAACAATAGTGCGGGAGTTGGTCTAGGTCCAGTCTCTAGGTTTGTTCTTTTTCAAAAGCCTTAGTTTATATAGTTAGTAGAATATTATACAAGATGTTTATATTCTNATTATTTTTTTGTTGNTACTCTTAATCAATGAATTCATCTTTTATTTTACCATGCTGAATTTTAANAGAACAAGATTAGCCAACAGTGCACTTTATTGTTGAATAAATCTTTCTGATTGGCACCTGCCTTCAGAAAAAAATATGGTGAGCTGGAGAGATTGGTCAGTCATTAAGAGCTCTGGCTATTCTTTCAGAGGACTTCAGTTTAATTCCCAGCACTCAAAATTGTCTGTAAACTCCAATTCCAGGGCATCCGATGCCTTCTTCTGACCTCCGCAGTGCACAGACATATATGCAGGCAAAACACCCACACACATAAAAATTAAGATAAATAGGCTGGGTGTGGTGACGCACACTTTTAATCCCAGAGGCAGAGGCAGGTGGATCTCTGTGAGTTCCAGGATAGCTAGAGCTACACAGTGAAACCCTGTCTCAAAACAAATAAGTAAATAATTTGGGGGGATGTGGAATATCCACAGCCTGAAATAATAATTTGGTCATAAACCAGGTTATGTGGTCCTCTGAATTATTTACAGTGGTCTTTTCTACTTTTATTTATATCTTAGAAGAGAGAAATTTATATGAAAATTTTTATAAATTAAAAAATTGAGAATCTGTCACACATTTCTTCTAAATAGAAGACATTCAGCTTTTCATCAAGCCATCCACCAGCAGTAAAAGAAAACTAAATTTTAAAAGACAGTTCCCAACTGATCTAAACTCTGCCACCCCCCACCCCCCACTCCTGCAAAAAAGAATTCTTTGTCCGTTTCATCACACTTGTGAGAGGTTTGTTTTAAACCACATTACTAAAACAGCAGCTGTCAACAAAATGTATGACAAAACAAATAAGAGAAAACACTGCTCCACCGTTGTCCTTTGACTCTCTTCGGGTTTCCATCACTGTTTCTTAACATCGGGCAGACAGCAGGTTCATGTGTGGAACTTCGAAGCAGAGTAAAGCATGGGTCTTACTTGTAGGTTCTGATGTTCTCTATTGCACTATAGTGTAGGCAGCACTGAGCAGGCTCCACAGACAGTTCTGACTTGCTGCTATAGTAGAGTACTGTTATTCCTCAGCAGATACTTGCCTTGCCACAACCAGGAACTTTGTCCTCCAGCTATTTTTGTGAGGTTCATTAATACCATTTACCACTTCTTCAGTTCCTGTCTAACAAAACAGTGTAAGAGATGCAAGGTGAAAGAAGAAACTCACTAGTTCTTCACCTGTCATTAGTTGTATTTCATATAAATAAGAAACTGAGTTGTACAGTACAGTGACTAAATTATGTTAAAATTTGGTAAATATGATTTGGTCTTTGTTTGCTCTAGAAGCAACAACTACAATAAAGTTGGAGGGGTTTTTTGTTTGTTTTTTTATTGTTGTTGTTGTTGTTTTCTGATTTTTCAAGACAGGGTTTCTCTGTGTAGTGTAACAGAACAGCCTTGGATGTCCTGAAACTCACTCTGTAGATCAGGCTGTCCTTAAACTCACAGAGATCCACCTGCCTCTGCCTCCCAAGTGCTGGGATTAAAGGCGTGTGCCACCACTGCCCAGCTAGTAAAGCATTTTTTATACCACACATTTTGATGTAACTTGGAAGGATATTAATTGCATGTGCCTACTCCCAAGCTTTTTGTAAGTGTAAATCTAATATTTCTTTGCTAATCAAGAAGAGGAAGTGGAGACTAACTCTGATAGGATAGTATTGAGAAATGGTTAAATGGCAGTGATGGTGTTTGTTCAGAAAGAGGATTGCTGATAAAATTATATAAAACCTTAATAATGCATCATGGAAATTTGGCTCAAACCACCTTTCAGAATTTATAAAGCAGGGCTTTTTCCCCTTTTTCTTAGTTGGTTTTATTTCTTTGACCATTAATAGGGGAATTACATAGTAAAAGTTTTCTTTAAATAAGGTGCTGCTCTGGGAATTATCATAGTTTGTATTTCAGTCTTTATTCAGCTGAACTTAAGGATAAACTAGAATTTTTCTTCCTTATCTAACAGGCACCAGAAGTAATCAGAATGCAAGATAAAAACCCATATAGCTTTCAGTCAGATGTGTATGCATTTGGGATTGTTCTGTATGAACTAATGACTGGCCAGCTACCTTATTCGAACATCAACAACAGGGATCAGGTAAATATTTATCATCTCTGGGGTTTATTTTAGTATTTTGATTAAGGCTTCAGTTCTTTGTAGGAAGGAAGTCTGGAGATGGAGGTAAACATGAATGATAGAGCTCTTGATCTTTGTAATCACCTTTAGAAAATGTTTGTGTGATTTTGACAGTTGTACGGCTTTTGCTTGAAATGTTAGTCATAAATGTTACAGTGGAGTGAAATCTCCAATTTTGTGACTAGAAATTAGAAGTATAACAATTGAGATAATAGCTGTTTCTTGGTCATAGCAGACCTAAAGAATGGACTCTGGAACCTGTTATGGGGGTGAATGNTTTTAATCGCAGCATGCAGGTNGCAGAAGTGGACAGCTCTCTCTGTGAGTTTGAGGTCAAGCTGGTCTAGAGTTCCAGACCAGCCCTGTCTTTAAAAAAAGAAAAAATGAACTTTGCTGTGATCACAGGTATACTTTTATCCTTTGATTGTATCACAAGTTGTACTGTCAGAGCAAGGGCTCAGCCATGAACATATTTGTATCCAATTCTTCCAGAATTATTAAGATGTTGTTTAAAACACAAAAAGCACGAGGGGCTAGGAAGATGACTCATTGGAAGTATTTGCTGTATAAGCAGGAGGGACTGGGTTCAGATGCCCGCACACAGAAAAAGCTAGCTGTGGCCATGCCTATAACCACAGTCTGGAGGGAGGAGACAAATGGAACCCGAAAGTCTTAATTTACAGCCAGTCTAGTGGAAACATAAGTCCCATGTTCACTCTGTCTCAGAAAAAAAAAAAATGTGGAGGAGTGATTGAGGAAGACATCCTGATACCACTTCTGGCTTTAGTACACTCCCATGCACACACACACACATATACCTCCACAACAAAAAGGGGGGTATGAAACAGCTGTTACATCATGTTGTGTCTTAATGAAAACTCTAGCAGAAGGGTAAATTTTTACTTCGTCCTTTCCTAAGTTCTCATTCTCTGTTTCTTCCTTCCAAAAGATGCCAACTAATACCAGCTCACAAAGCTTTGCTCCTCTGTGTTTTCACAATAAATTCCCTTACGCTTTTCTTTCTTTATTGCCATCCCTTCCCCCACTCTCTCTTCACCTTTCAACAGAATAGTATTCTGTAATCCTGGCAGGACTCTAGATCTTGATCTTCCTGCCTTCATCTTCAGAATATTGGGAATTACAATTTGTGCTACCGATTCCAGTTTACCAATGCTAGAAAGTGAATAACGGTCTTTACTAAAATTACCTTGAATGCCTCAACATTTTTAAAAAGTGTATGTGAATGTATTCGTGAAGAGGATAGTAATGGCAATTAAATTGTTCATTAGAAGAAGATAGTTACCCATGTAAGCAATGATTAAAAGTATTTATGCTATATGCTGTGGTTTGTGTCATAATCACATAAAAGACTGCTTTAAAATGGAGATTCTTAGGGGTCTAAAGAGATGGCTCACTAGTAAAGAATGTACGGCTCTTGCAGAGAACCTGAGTTCAGTTCCCAGAACTCACATTGAGTGGCTCACAACCCACTCGAGGGGACATGACACCCTCTTCTGGCCTTCATGGGCAACTGCACACATATGCTCATACCCCCGCACAGATACACATCCATATATTTAATTTAAAATAAAAATTTTTACATTTTAAATAGAGATTCTAGAGTCCAAGCACATGTACTTTTTTATGCTTCTGGAATAATTCTGATGCATAAAAAAGATGAGAATTATTCCAAATTGTAAAAGCAAGCAAATGTGGAATACTTGTGTATTTCATCACCACTCCCAACCAGATAAAATGATAGGCTTTATGTGTGTGTTCCTTTATTGAAGGGATTTTTAGAATNATTTTGTTACTGTGTATATGTATAACATGTATATAGTGTACATATGAAAATAGAGGACAACTTTGTGGCATTGGTTCTCCCCTTCCACCTTTATATAGGTTCCAGAGATGAAACTAGGTTGCCAGGCTTGTGTGCCATGAGCCTTACTCACTGAGCTATGTCTCTGACCCAGTATGTCAGTAGCTGAATTCTCAGTCTTTTTGTTGATAATCTGACTTTTAAATTTCAACTATGATATGGTATGAAACAAGTCTGTTCTCATGATAAAAGGATACTTAGCTTTTTTGAGAACCACCTGTTGGTTTTCCAAAAACACTACGCTGCTTTGCATTCCTGGACCCCATGAGGTTCTAGATTGTCCCATCAGTCACCGCTTGTTTTTTTCTTTGTAGACATATTAGTAGTTGTGGCTTTAGTTTTTCATTTCCATAGAGACTAATAAAATTGAGTGGCCTTTTATGTTTNGTTGTTACTTGTATATAAATCACATTGGGGTTTGTTGGTTTTTCAAGACAGGGTTTCTCTGTGTAGCTTTTGGAGCCTATCCTGGAACTCACTCTGTAGCCCAGGCTGGCCTCAAACTCAGAGATCCGCCTGCCTGTGCCTCTCGAGCGTTGGGATTAAAGGCGTGTGCCACCACTGCCCGGCATTACAATGTATTTTTATATAAAGAGATACCTACTCAAATACTTGGTGATTTTAAAAATTGTTTTTCAAATGCAGAGTTCAACTATCATTTATGTATTCTTGAATCAAGAGACATGATTTGCAAATAAAAAAAAGTGTGTTCTAAGTGATCCTGCACTTTATGTAATGATTTGTTAAGAGCTCACAGGTTCAGAGATTTCAGTCTGCTGTTCATGACTTCATTGATCCTGGGCCCGTAGTAAAGCAGAACATTATGACATCAAGAGCATGTTGAGGAGGAAGCTGTTCACCTCAGCAGACAAGAATACTGAATCTCTGTATGGCCTTTACCCAACAAGGATCTTGATTGAGAGATACGTAGGTAGGGAGGTAGGGAGGTAGGTAGATTGAATTGTTTTATTTTTACATTTATTTATTTTGTTGGGGTTGGGTGTTATATAGCATACATGTAAAGATCAGAGGACAGTTTTCAGGAATCAGTTCTTCTGCCACCATGTGAGCCCAGTCCCTAGGATCAAATTCATGTCATCGGGTTTGGTGACAGGTACCTTTGCCCATCTAGATACCTTGCCAGTCTGAAGTCATGGCTCATTATGAATTAGTTTTTGTGCAGGGTGAGACATCTGAAGCATTCCAAAGTTCTATACTCATCTACTTCTTGAGAGAAGTGAGTGACCAGCAGAAGGTTAGGCCTTTGTCACTTATTTTTTTCCTGGCAGTATAGTTGAAGCTCCTACAATTTGCCAGTCTAAAGCCAAGTTACATATTTGGTAAAGAAGTAGAAGGAAAAAAATTATAAATCCTCCTCCCACTCTTATTCCACTTGATTGTCCTGTGTACCCTGCTGTCTTCAAACTGTTCCTTCAGTGGAATATTCTATTTTGAAAGGATAACTTTGGTCATCCTCAGTGAGGTAGCACCATCCGTTCTTTTGAGTTCTGTCTCACTTTCCCTGTCCCTTGATCTCCCNGGTCTCAGAGGAGACTTCTGTTGGAGAATCTTTTACTGTGCAATGGAGATACTGTTCATCTGTACTTTCACCCTCTGTAGTTTGGGGTGCGTGTTTTGCATGTAAACTCAAAGCAAGGCTCCACTAGGGCAATATTGATATAGTGGCAGGCCTTGGGCTCAAGACCTGTATCATCTTACTCTAAGGGGTTTTAGGTTTTGGTTTTGTGTTATTCATTTTAAATCAATTATGAATATAGGGGATTGGGTTAAAGAACTTCAGTTCTAAAGGTCATAGGGGCTGGGAAGATGGCTCAGTCAGTAAAGTATTTACCAAGCAAGCATAAGGACCTTAATTCAGATCCCCAGCACTCATACAAAATTTTTGCATGGTGACAGATGGCTGTAATCCTAGCTCTGGGAGACAGAGACAGAAGGATCCTTGGAGTTTGTTGGCCAGCCAGGCTAGCAAAATCATGAGCTCCAGGTTCAATGAGAGACCCTATCAAAAATTAAGGTGGAAATCAATTGAGGGAGCCACCCCGCATAAATTTCTCACCAGCAGGCATATGTGTACACATCACACATAAACACACAGATTCAAAACTAAATAAAAAGCAGATTATATATTAAAATAGGTCTCTTGACTCTCCAAGGGATAACCCTCTCTGTGTTACTTTATAGGAGAGTATGGGGGNGGTGCTCTGTGTGTGTGTGCGTGTGCGTGTGTGTATTTCGTTGGTTTCCCTTAGCACTGAAAGTCTGAGAAAAATCACTTCACAGGGCTACACAGAGAAACCCTGTCTCAAAGAAGCAAAAATAAATTTAAGCCAGGTGGTTGTGACTCACGCCTTTAATTCTAGCATTCAGGAGGCAGAGGCAGGCGGACCTCTGTGAGTTCAAGGCCAGACTGGTCTACAGAGTGAGTTCCAGGACAGCCAGGGCTACACCAAGAAACTCTGTCTCAAAAAAAGGAAAAAAAAATTTTTTTAATTTTATATTGTGTATGAGTATTTTGACTACATCTTTGTATTTGATGTGTATGCCTGGTATCCAAGAAGGTCAGAAGAAGGCATAAGATACCCTGAAACTAGAGTTATATATGAATGGTTGTGAGCCACCATAGATTCTGGGAACCAAACCCAGGTCCTCTGCAAGAGCAATAAGTGCTCTTAACCTCTGAGCCATCTCTCCAGCCCCATTTGTTTGTTTTTTATTAGTCCATTGTTTCCTTCCCCTTCTACTGGGGTTTCTCTACCAAGTTAAGGTTAATACTGTATTCATTCAAGCCAGATGTATAGACTGTGTATACCCTCGTGGCTTTCTTTTTCTTGAAACAGAAATTCTTACACCTTAAGTATTGTATTTACTATTGATGCATAATAAATCACCCAGAATATAATGGTTTAAAACAAATTACAGGGCTGGAGAAATGGCTTAGAAGTTAAGAACATTTGATGTTCTTCCAGAGGACCTGAGTTCATTTCCTAGCACCCACATTGGGTCATTCACAGCTGCTTGTAACTTCAGCTCCGGGGCATCTGAAGCTCTCTTTAGCCTCTGTGGATACCCTCGTTCACTTGGCATACATACACACAGACACATAAATTTTAAAAAACAAAGTAAGGCAAGGCCTTTAATCCTAGCACTGGGGAGGCAGAAGCAGATAGATCTCTGTGTGTTCAAGGGCAGACTGGTCTACATAGTGAGTCCTAGATCAGCCAAGACTACACACTGAGACCCTGTCTAAAAGCAAACAAATAAGAGGTTGCTGGAGAGATGGTTTAGTGGTTAAGATCACTGGCTGCTCTTCCAGATGACTCTGGTTCAATTCCCAGCACTCATGGCCACTCAACCATCTGTAACACCAACTTCCAAGGAGCCCTTTTCTGGACTCTTGAGGGCACTACACACGCATATGCACAGATATTCATGTAGGCAAAAGACCCATACACATAAAAATAAAGATTAAAAATTTCTAATTAAAAAAATTAAAGATCGGTAATTTAAGCTGATCTCAGGAGAATTTACATCTATTTCATATGGTATCNGCTAGATAGCTTAAGTAAGTATTAAAAATGTTTGNTTAACATGTAACTCACTCATAAACCTGCCAAGTTGATGCTGTCAGCTAGAGGCTCACTCAGGGCCAAGGGTTAGGTCCCTCAGTTTTTCTCTACATGGACCTTCCTGTGAGACTTCTCAGGCTGCATGGTCTCTCTGATGGCATGATGCCTGATTCTATGAAAGAAATCTGAAGAAACAAATATAACAAATATCTTGTCTTATCATTAGGCTTTTTTTTTTAACAACATCTCCTGTAGCCTTGACCTTGAACTTTTAGCCCTCCTGCCTCCACCCCCAGAGTACTAGGATTACCTGTGTGCTCCACCACACTCATTTTTTTACACAAATTTTTTAATGTTATTAATATCTACTATATGCAAAGTACTGTGGGATATAAAAGGATTCAGAAATAGAGCAGAGGCAGTAGAGGGGATAATGCTGAAAATGGNNAGCATGCATGTCCTCTGGTAGTTCTGAGACAGGACCAAAGAGGAGGAGATGCCAGGAGTTCTGAGTTTGGGCTGAAATTGTCTGAAAATTTGAAAACAAGGTACTAATTTTGTCACCTTTGTGCCCTGTGACTTTTCTACCCACAAATTGTATCCAGGAATTTCCCTTTCTCTTTCTTGATGTATTTGCATCATTCAGCTCCCCACCCAGTAGCAAACCAACACCTGCTTTATGCTTTGCACCAGCTAAATTTTGTGGGGCATATAAAAATGTGAATTGTCTTCAATTTTCCCCCTCCCATCCCTGCTGAAAGAATTTTGAAAAACTATACCTCTGTGCACATTTTCAAGTTGACATCTAAAATGGTTTTTTATGTGTTGAGTACTTGCAAAGAATGTCAATTTCGGGCTGGAGAGATGGCTCAGGGGTTAAGAATCCAGACTGCTATTCCCGAGGTCCTGAGTTCAATTCCCAGCAACCACATGGTGGCTCACAACCATCTGTAATGAGATCTGGTGCCCTCTTCTGGCCTGCAGGGACACATGCAGACAGAACACTGTATACATAATAAATAAATAAATCTTTAAAAAAAAAAAAAAGAATGTCAATTTCAGTATAACTTGGCTAAAATTTAAAGATACTCAGCTGGGTGGTGGTGGCGCAAGCCTTTAATCCCAACACTGAGGAGGCAGAGACAGATAGATCTCTGTAAGTTCGAGGCCAGCCTGGTCTACAGAGTGAGTTCCAGGACAGCCAGGGCTACATAGAGAAACAAAAAACAAAAATTTTTTAAATACTCTTGAAATGTATCCAGTAAAATGTAAAAACTAGCCCCTGTTTAAATATATAAAAGCTCTACATTGACATGGTTCCTTTTTTTCTCTTCAAGCTATTTGTAGTATTCTCTAACCCCTCATGGAATTCTGTCCTAGTATAGCATACTTTTGTGCTTTTTAGGCTTTTTTATTATGCATTATATATCTGCAAAAAAATATGAATGTAAGTTTAAATTTGGAGTTCTAATTTTTTTTCTTANGACTTTAAGCTCTAATGAGTTATTTTTAAATGCTGGGTTCTGCCATTGTTATAGTTTTTAATGTATAACTGATAAATTTTATCACATAAAAGGTAAAGAATTTTTATTGAAAGTACATAGTTTTGGCTTGTTATTTGTTTCATTTTAGAAATAGCATCTGGCTGTGTAGCATAGCCTGGTCTTGCACTCCTGACCTTCTTGCCTCTGCTCTCCNGTACTGGGATTGTAAGCATGCCTCACCTGCTTAACAGAAATAGGGGGCGGGGGCGTGTGAAGGCCAGAGGCTGTCTTGGGTATCATTCCTCAGATGCTGTTCACTTGTGTGTTGAGACAGGAACTCTTGTTGGCCTGGAGCCAGTTTAAGCTAGATTGGCTGGCCAATGAGTCCCNGGGATCCACCTGTCTCTGCCGCCACATCACAGGACTTAAAAGTGCATGCCACCGTGCCCACCCTTTTTATGTGGCTATTNAAGCATTTTACCAACTGAGCTATCTCCCCAGCTCCAAAAGTATGTGTCTTAATGAACACTGGTGTTTTTCACTTTCTCTTCAATTTATGTATATGTGGGTGAATATAACTTTTTTTAAAGATTTATTTATTAGATACACAGTGTTCTATCTGCATGTATGTCTGCAGGACAGAAGAGGGCACCATATCTCACTATAGATGGTTGTGAGCCACCATATGGTTGCTGGGAATTGAACTCAGGACCTCTAGAAGAGCAGCCAGTGGTCTTTACCTCTGAGCCATCTCTCCAGCCCAAACTTTTTTTTTTTCCGATAGAATGAATTAGGGCTTAGTATTAATCTTTTCCTTGTTTTCTTTTCAAAGAGGTGAGTACTGAGAAGTATTACTCAAGTAATAAGTAGATAGGAAAGATAGGTGTTTTGTTACAGCCATATGCAGAGTTTAGTGGGTCCTAAGACAAAAAGGGACTCAACTAAAAATTCACTGGAGGCTATTATACTCACAGTTCTGATTTGACACAATGAAAAGAAGATATATTAAAATCAGCCAAAGGGCCGGGCAGTGGTGGCGCACGCCTTTAATCCCAGCACTCAGGAGGCAGAGGCAAGTGGATCTCTGTGAGTTCGAGGCCAGCCTGGGCTACCAAGTGAGTTCCAGGAAAGGCGCCA
>LZPO01027382.1:473895-484806 GCA_001675575.1 Neotoma lepida | reverse complement strand
GTGAGAGTGCCCAAGGAGGACAGAAGAAGGTACTGGATCCCCCAGAGCCAGAGTTTCAGGTTTGTAATTACTTTTAAATTTTTACTTACCATTTCAAGGCTGGCAAATGATCTAAAATACAAACTGAGTGACTTTACTCATTTGGCTATGTGTGTCTGTAAAACTTGTGTTACTGTGCTAGCTTTTGACTTTTGTGTTTATGGGAAGATACCAGTTTCTCTTGTAAAGTCNCAGGTAAAATCTCATTTTAAGTATGATGAGCTCTTAAAGATTTATACTACCCAAAATTTTTATTCTGCTTTTTGTTTCTTGTTTTCTATTTGTTCCCTCCCTTCCCCTTCCTTCTTTCTTACAGATTCTCGCCTCTATTGAGCTGCTGGCCCGCTCATTGCCAAAAATTCACCGCAGTGCATCAGAACCCTCCTTGAATCGGGCTGGTTTCCAAACGGAAGATTTTAGTCTGTATGCTTGTGCTTCTCCTAAAACACCCATCCAAGCAGGGGGCTATGGTGCGTTTCCAGTCCACTGAAACAAAACTAAATGAGTGAGACTTTAAAGTAAGGTAGCAACAAAAGCAAGTGAATATTTTTCCTTATGTTTAAATTAACTGTTACTTACAGGTGAGCCAAAGAATGTCTGTGTTGAAAAACTTAGGAATTGCTTTCCAAATCTTAAAATCATACTTAACATTGAATTTTCAACATCAAGAGTTAAATCCGCAAACACTAAACNTTTTCAGTGCCTCCTCCAGGGGCTTTACTTCCTACTCTGCATTGGTTTTGTCACTTGGTTATTCCTGTTGTTAAACTCTAGGTTTCTTTCTCAGTTTGCTCATGCAGTTTTTGTTATTAACTGTCACTTGTCGTAGAATATCCAGAGAAAGGAAGACTCCCTCTCCATGTTCACAGGTGGGAAGTTCCCAGGAGGCTAGCTAGCCTCTGTCAGCTNTGCAAATTCAATAAATAATCCTGGGGTTTATTCTTTCCATTTTCCTATAGCTATTTCTTTTTACTACAGTTTAGAAAGTGTAGAAGTCCTTTATTTCCTTGAAGCAATAGATAATTTCATTTAATAAATTTTGGGTGTGAGTGGCCAAAAATATCAGTCAGTGGCACATTTGTCACAGGTAATATGACTTAACTTTGGATTTTTACTGGGGATACAAACTAAGGTTCTTCTTAGATGGTATTTATGTTAAAGATGTCTTACATGTGTAAAAATCAAAGTTGTTGCAAATGCCTTGCCATTCATTCTNACTCCCTTCCCCAAAAGAAGCTTTACAAAATTCTGAGAATCTTAGGGTGTTTGTTTGTTTTTAGGTAATTGGTTGCCAGACAACCAAGTAATGGTTTTTTTAAGTTATTATATTAGGTTATGCTTACCTTTTGATGTATGTTACAGCAGTCAGCCGTCACTTAGCATTGTGTCTCATAACTTTCTTCCTGATATCTTTTGTCCAACAAGATCCCACCCATGATGAATGCCTGTTACTCTCTTCTTGCATTTCAGTTTGAAGTACTTCTAATGTTTACAGATTTTATGTATAGAAAATGAGTATAATGTAACCATGATGGAATAGAATTTTCCAGTGATTTGGAGAGACTCTAAAAGCAAAAAAGTAGAATCGTGTGGTCTTCTAAAATATCCTGCCATCTCTACTTCATTCATAGTCACCTAGCAACCAAAGCCTATTGATACTCAGTTACTCAGTTTAGACTTGTGATAATGCTTAAATACAACCCAAAGCAAAAATAATTATTCAACGGACAGATCATGTTTGCATGATCCTCCTTTGAAAACAATAAAGCAGATAATTGGGAAAACTTTAATGATAATTGAGTTTGTAAGTACCACAGATACACTTCTGAAATCCTTTCCTTACTTACATTGTTATATTTCATATAAGGGAACTGCTTATTATTATGACTTGCCTTTTGTCCCTCATTTGGATAAGTTGAGAATGCCATCATAATTTTATTTACTGATTCATGATTCTAAATATAAACTAGAACATTTCTCATGTTACAAAAAAAACAAAACAGTGCAATAATATCAGGAGGATCACAACAATTTGAAGGCAGGCCTGGGCTACATAAAGGCCCTGTCTCAGAAAACCTAGGACTGGGGATATAGCTCAGTGGTAGATGACATCACAGAATGTGCAGGTGCTTGTATAGTGTTTGATCACCACGTGGGGAAAGGAAATGAGAAACAAAGAGATCAAACAATGTANTGTATTAGAAACCATCAAAAGTCATGATTTCTAAATCTCTCATTGACATAAAGATGAGTTTACTGGTAGATATCGTTGCATGTAGCTAACAAAGTTTTACAAACCTTACTTGGTTCATAGATTATTCAAACATTTTGAACATATGAAACATAGTATATNGAAAGATTGTTTTTTACTGGAGCTCTTTCTATAATCCCCCCAGCATACCTCTTTTACTAGTGTGTTCCTTTCCTCATTCACTGTCTTTTCAGCACGACTTTGCCCAGCACTCTACTGTCTTCATTTGACTTGCTCATACTCCAGCCTTTCCTCCCTTCTTGTCCTCTTCATTTTCTCTCTTTTCTTTATTAGCAGCATTGGCATTTCTAAACTCTTTCAAGCTGCTCAGAAACTCATGTGCATCCATAAACACCCAAGCATTCCCCCATAGGTTGCATAATAGTTGATTTCCCCTTCCACGTTTGGCCACAGGATGATCAAAGGGAAGAATATTCAAATATGGTAGGTAAGATGTGTAGGTCATGTAGATCTAGAGAAATAGGAAACACTAGAATTAAATCAGTTTCCCTTTCTGTGGTGGTTTTTGTTTTTGGGTTTTTGTTTGTTTGTTTGATTTTTGGGTTAGTGGTACTATTTTGTCTGTTTGTTTTGTTATGAGTTCTAGCTTTCTCATAAAGGATTATACCCTAATGTTCTGTCCTAGGCCTTTTTAAGATTTTTTTTTTCTAAGTTGTGTGATTTTGGGCAAGTTTTCTGACCACTCTGAACCCCAACTTGCTTATCTGAAAAACAAATTCCTTGTGCAGCCCAGGCTGGCCTGGAACTTTAGATTTTCTTACCATTGCCTGCCAAGTGCTGGGATTGNAAGCATGAGCCACTATGCCTAGCTTCCTTCTTTGGTCTTTGGTTAGTTACTCATTAAAAAGAATCTTTGATGGAAAGAATATCTGTAGTCCAGTGAGTTGTATTCAGAGTAGGAAAACAAACCTCAATTATTAAAACTTGTTTAGAAAGCAGAGAAAAATGGTAGTCCTGTAATCCCAGAAAGAGGAAGAGGAGGGAAGAGGATGGCAAGATCAAGATCACCTTGCTAATCTTCTCAACATGTAAATCTTAAGATTTAGTCATTAGCAATAATTAATTTAGAACCAGGCAAGGTAGCCCATACCTGTAATCCCAGTACTGAGGAGGCAAGGTAGGAAGAGCTTGTGTGTTGAGGCCCACTTGCCTGCACTATGAATTTGAGGCTTGACCTGCAGCATGACACCCAACTGTGAAACTCCCTGCAGCTTGTTATTTTCTTGATAAGAGTTGAACTGATCTTCACATGCCATGCACATACACTTGTATTCTTTTGTGGATTCCAGTGACTTGAGGTTTAAACTAGTGACTGTGTTATAAGGTTTATAATATATTTAACTAGTCACCTTTCAGTGAAATTGAAAGGAGGCTTTTCTGTNTTGAAGTTCTTTTGAGATAACTTTTTAAAATCAGCTCTTGTCCTCCCTCCACAGGAGAATTTGCAGCCTTCAAGTAGCCACTCCATCATGGCAGCATCTACTCTTTATTTCTTAAGTCTTGTGTTCATACAATTTGTTAACATCAAACACAGTTCTGTTCCTCAAATCTTTTTTAAAAGATACAAAATTTTCAATGCATAAGCTCGTGTGGAACAGAATGGAATTTCTTATTCAACAAAAGAGGGAAGAATGTTTTAGGAACCAGAATTCTCTGCTGCCCGTGTTTCTTCTCCAACACAAATATCACGTGCATACAAGTCTGCCCATTCCCAGGAAGAAAGAGGAGAGACCCTGAATTCTGCCCTTTTGGTGGTCAGGCATGATGGAAAGAATTTGCTGCTGCAGCTTGGGAAATTTGCTATGGAAAGTCTGCCAGTCAACTTTGCCCTTCTAACTACCAGATCAGTTTGTGGCTGGTCATCTGATGGGGCGATTTCAATCACCAAGCATCGGTCTTGCCTGTTCTGGGATTATGTTGTGGAGCGCTTTCCCTATCCACCACCGTTAATTTCTGAGGGATGGAGTAAATGCAGCATACCCTTTGTGTAGCACCTGTTCAGTCCTCAACAAATGTTGTCATAGTGAAGCTCTTTAAATTTCAGTGGAGGGTGAGAGGTGAGGAGAGACTGTTGGGGGCAGAGAAAAGGGGATGCTGCATCTTCTTCCTCACCTCCAGCTCTCTCACCTCGGGTTGCCTTGCTCCCTGGGCTCTGCCTAAGCACTTGGGCTGGACAGTGCTGGCACACATTGCCTTCTTTTCTCATTGGGTCCAGCAATGGAGGTGAGGGTTGGGGGATTGCTTCCTCCACAATGTAGCAAATTCTCAGGAAAATACAGTCCATATCTTCCTCTCAGCTCTTCCAGTCACCAAATACTTATGTGGCTACCTTGTCCAGGGCACAAAATGTCATGGTCAACATCTAATTAAAAGCCTACAAAACTGCTTACTGACAGTTTTGAATGTGAGAAATTAGTGTAATTTAAATGTAGGTACAGGTTTTAATTTCTGAGTTTCTTCTATTTTTATTTTTAATAAAAGAAAATAATTTTCAGGTTTAATTGGAATAAAAGAATACTTCCCACTAGAATATATATCCTGAAAATGATATTTTTGTTAATTGTAAGCAACTTCTAAAGAATGATTATTATCTTTTTCTTTACCTAAAATTATGGGGAGTCTTAGCATAATGACAGTTATTTATCCTTTTTAAATTAATGGTACTTGCTGGATCCACACTAACATCTTTGCTAACAATCCCATTGTTTCTTCCAACTTCATGCCTACACTACATCCTACATCCTCTTTCTAGTCTTTGATCTATAATATGCAACCTAAAATAAAAATGGTGGTGTCTCTAGTCATTCTCCTTCTTCCTTTTTTCCCAAGCCTGGTCTTCAAAAGGTTGGGTTATTTAGTANCTGAGTTCCCTAGATAGAAATAGAACTGTTAAGGACATTGGAGTTGCAGGAAGGTGTGAGGCCTGTCATCAGTTGTTTTTAACCCTAAATCTTATCTTTGCTCAGATCAAAATATAACCTAGTTACAACTTCCCTTGGCCTTTATTTAAGGGTAATAAAAAATTACTATAGTAGCAAAGAATGTGACTGGATATATTAATGGCCAGTACCTCTCTTATCCAGGAATCTTGAATTTAGAAATGCAAATTTAAAAAGATGTACTTAGCAACTACACTATAGCCAAAAACTTGAAAAAAATTCTATGGACTCTAAAATAAAATGGAATTTTAACTATTTTCAAATTTCAAATTATAACTGATCCCACTATATATTTAAAGCCTACTCAAAACAGTTAGATGATTTTTGCTAAAATACCTGTCATCAAGGAAGGCCAACTGAAAATTTTATGACTCCCCAGTAAATTAGAAAACATTCTGAAGTTATTAATCAGTTAGCAGCAATGTAAGCAAAGTCTTGCGTGAGTAGAACAGTATCTTTAAAATCTTAGAAACTGATTCATGCTAATATGAAAAATAGCCTCTGCATATGATGTGCCCCATTTTGAAAGGCATTGTTACCCTTTTAAATGCTTTTTAGAATGGCTTTGTTCCCTTTACCCAGGATTAGCTAGAAAGAGCTAGCCTTGGGATATCGATGTCCATTTAGGTCCTGCTGAGGAGTCAGAGCCTCCTAGGCATGCCTTGGTGCAGGGCCATCTCCTTGCTGGAAGAGGGGGCCCGGCAAGCTAAAGGAGGGAGCTTAGCATGTAAGTGGTCTAGACAGCATGCAAAGGGACTCTTCTACCTTTCATTTTCGTGTAGGTTGCTATCTCACTTGAAAAGGGAAAGTGGAGCTGATATTGAATGAAGCTGTGCCCAGAAGCCAGGCTCAGGGGATTGAGAGATTTTTTTAATAGAGAATATAAAAAGTAGAAATAAATATTTAAGCCTTCCTTATTTTCTATCAAATAGTTTTTTCTTCTTGTTTACAAACAACATGAAAAAGGTTTCCTTTGTGGGTTTTTTTCTTTATTTTTTTATGCTTAGACTGCAGATAATCTTGTTGAGCTCCTAAGGAAATACAAGGAAGTCCTTGTTTGTGCAGAGCACTTTATGAGTAATTGTATAAACAGAAGGTGGCTGCGTCACTCATCTTGTTAGGCTGTAGCTGTCGGTCCATGACGTGCATCACTCATCTTGTTAGGCTGTAGCTGTCGGTCCATGACGTGGTTGCAGTGCTTCCTGAGATCTGTTTTGTTTGGTTTAGGAGTGAAGTCTTGGAAAAGTCTGAGAGCAACTATATAGAATTGTTTTTAAATATGTAGTATTCCTGGTGGACTTTCTCATCATTAAGCTACAGGACCCAAACTTTTGACACTGAGATATTATTAACCTCAAAATGTAGTTTATAGAAGGAATTTGTGATTTAGAGTATCCAGTGTGATCATTTGTACTTATATGCATCTTCAACAAAGATTCTGTGTGACTGTCAGATTCTGGTTCCTGAACAGCCCATCTCTTAAGTATATATGTGAGGTCTGGGAGGGCATAATGAGACATCCTCAAAGATGATGTGATATAAACTTTATGCTAGATTTATGCTGGTACGGGAAAATGAATTATGTAAAGATGTAATTCAAGACTTCAGCACTGTCAACCAGAACCTTGTAAATACTCCTCAGTCATGGTGCAGTCCCACTTCTTTTATCACGTGATGTCTTGTACTTGTCAGGCACTGTCAGAGCTGCTGTTTGTCCCTCTTCAGATCTCACCTGTCCCTACCGCACATCCACCTCCCGGCCTCTTGCAAACCTCAGCATCTAGCTTTAGTTGGAAACACAGTGCAGGGATCAGGTGACCTCTTCAAAAAACTACCTCCTCAGAATGAGGTAATGAATAGTTATTTATTTTAAAGTATGAAAAGTCAGGCGCTCTAGAACATGAAGATGATATAAGATTTTAACGTTTATGTGTACTTGTAGTTGAGCACTCGTTTTGTCCTAAAGGGCATTATACATTTAAGCAGTGATACTGTTGAAAATTTTTTTCTTTAAAGGTGTAGCTAAGAGTATCTGTTNTTGGAATTGGTGAGTCTGTTTAATATATTTCAGAATCTTAACCTTCAGTCAGTCGCATGAAGTTAAATAGTTACGGTAACACTTTGCTAACCATGATATAATTCTACTTTTCAGTAGTAGGTTTGGCAAAACAGTACACCTTCATAGTAAGTTGGCCACAGCTTTGTCACATTCACAGAAGTTCATCTAAAGAGACTGCCCAGCTAAGAGGGTAGAAGGATACCCTTTTTAATAAAATTCTCTTCTTTGTCCAAGTTGGCCTTGTTGTGCTCTAATACCAGCACCTTGACCAGCAGATGTCAATCAATAAGCTATTTTTAAAACCACAGCCAGAGATGGAAAGGTCACTGTGAGTAGAAACAGCAAGCAGCTTACAGGAGTGAAACAGTAGGGAGGCTCTAGAAAAATACCTTGACAATTTGCCAAATGATCTTACTGTGCCTTCATGATGCAATAAAAAGCTAACATTTTAGCAGAAATCAGTGATTTACGAAGAGAACAGCCAGTCTGGTTTAACTCAGCTGTGTTAATATTTTTTAGAGTGCAATTTAGACTGCGAAGATAACTGCACTAAAGAGTTTATAGCCAAAATCACATTTAAAAACATGAGAAAATGATAAATTTTCAATGAACAAAATTATTTTTTTAAAGCACATAATCCCTAGTATAGCCAGAAATATTTACCACATAGAGCAACTAGGTTGAAAATACAGTTCAGTGACATTTCTAGAGAAACTTTTTCTACTCCCATAGGCTCTTCAAAGCATGGAACTTTTATACACAATGTTTGACATTTTAAGATACTGTTGTAGTTTAGTTTTGAAGTAGTGTATGCTGGGCAGCAATCATGTACTATCTCAGTGAGAAAAAAACACATTGTAGATTTGTTTCCAGAGAAACGCTGCCAACCTAGACACTGAGTGTTCAGAGTTTGAAGTGTAAACTTGCCTCCCAAGACCTGTTTGCAAACGAAGTTGGCTAGTGCTACTGACTGCTCTGGTGCATGATGGACGACAGGCTGTCTCTGCAAGTGTCTTTTGTAAAGGGACATTGGCCAGTACATGTAAACTGGACACTCCATGCTGTGGTTCTTGCATCCTCTTTCCTCACTAGTCCCAAGAAACTCAATGTTTTCCTCAGTGTGTGTGTCCTTTAGCTGTTTCACTCAGATTCCAAGATGAATTGCTGATGCCAGAAGGGACTGAAGTGGTCAGTGTATTTGTGGTCCATATTGCTAGCTCTAGTAGAGTTGAAGATGCTGGCCAGATGTTTGTTCTATCAGTACACCAGACAATAACTCTAATAGTGTCAGATAACTTATTACTACTTCCATTTGGGCAGAAACATTTAAATTGAAATTCAGATCTAATTTTTGTCATTTGAAAGGAAAAATTAACAGTTCCTATGAGGTATTTTTGAGGTAGAATCTGAAGTCCTGATTTTTTTCTTTTCACTGGGGTGTACATCGAGGGCCTTGTATGCACTAGGCAAGGATTNTTTCTACCACTGAGCCACATATCCTAGTATGTAAAATGTAAACAGTTAAAACTCTCGCTCGTTCTCTCTTCTCTTTCTGTCTCTTAGGGACACCTAGTTACCACCTTAGTAAAATGNTAAAGGTNGATCCTTTATTTCAGTCTCCACAACTCCAACTATCCCTTTTATTAATTACTCANTCAGTATCACTACACTGTTTACTTTTATTTAGCTGTTTTGACTAATTGCAGTGATATAACCAGTTGTGCATGAGGACAACAGCCAGTGTGTTGTTTTTTTTGTGGTGCATTTTTTGTAAAGAATTCTGTAGATTGAAGTGCTCTTTGAACAGAACTGAAATACATTTATTCTTGTGAGTATCAAAAAAATGTTTTGTGCAAATCATTTGCTTTTCCTGGCAGGCTGAGTACATTATCCAGCACCCATGATTGCTGGTTCCCATCTACAGTGCACACAGGGAGACAGACGGGAAGCACATGAAGGGTGTGTTTACAGAGCAGGAATGAGGATTATGAGTGAGTTATTTAGTCTTTATCACTGTTGTTTTAAGACTTTTGAACCCATGTGTGTTTGGCTGGGCTATGAGTTACATAGGAAGAAACTGCAGACTAGCATAAGCAAACAAAGCTCACAGACTAGGCACAAATGGAAGATAATGGACCAAAATAAGGTAGGATGACACTTCAATCTCGGACTTAGGGAAAAACTAAAAGTGGGAGATGAACTATAGTCACCTGAAATACAATGTAAGAGTGCAATAAGTGTGCTTCTTATTCTAAGCTGTGAACTTTTTTTAAGTCATTCCTTTCTAATACATTTAATGTATGTTCCACTGCTGACTAAAACCAGCTATGTGAACATATGCCTTTTTATTCATGTTAATTACCAATATAAGTGGCTAACCTTGATGTCTTATTTATCTTCATGTTGTATTAGTTTACATACCAGGTATGTGTGTATGCTGTACTCCTCCTCCCTTTATTTGAAAACACTTTGGTCATTTCCTTTGGCCATTCCACAATACAGCATTGGTTTGGCTTCCACGTCACCTTATTTGAAGAACTGTGTCCCGGTAGCAGAATTTATGGTATTCCCATTGTTGGGTGTACTTGTGATCCTTTGCTTCTACAGCACTTGCCTCTCCTAAGATAGTCATATAACTAACTGATCAAGGGATGGACTTCACCTTTCATCATGTCTCTTGGATTCTATTAAATAGACNACTCTTTGGCTTTAGACCAGGAAAAAGGAGACAACCCTAGCCATCTACCAAGCCTCACCCTAAATGGTCATATGTACTTGTTGATCTGAGGACAAGTCTCCAACAAGGGAGAGGAGAGGGAAATGCTCCATGTTTGGACTGCAGTGAGTTACGGCTCCTGTTTGATCACCCAAACCTATGGCAGCTCATACACACTCCTCTTGTCTGTAACTGCCAAGGTTTGGGTTTCTATCACTTCAGTTCCACTCAAGCATTGAAAAGGTTCTCTGGAGTCTGGGGTGTGCCCAGTGAAAAGGCGGGAACTTTTTCATTATCCACAAACCTCTCTATACCTGCTTTGCAAAAATTATAATGGAGTAACTATTTTTAAAGCTTATTTTTCAATTCATAAGAAAAAGACATTTATTTTCAATCAAATGGATGATGTCTCCCTCTTATCCCGTATTCCTCAATGTTTGCTTGAATTTTTTTTTCTTCTCTATACCTACTTCCTATTACTTTAGTTCTTTCCTGCTCAGGTCCCTTCATTTGTACTTTGGAGTTTTTTCTCATGTAAATTTGTATAATGGAAAATATTGTTCAGTTTGGATAGAAAGCATGGAGAATTAAATAAAAAGATAGCTGAAAATCAAATTGAGGAAATTTATTTCTGTGTAAAGTTATTTAAAAACTCTGTATTATAAAAAAGGCCAAAAAAAGTGCTATGTAATTGATGTGAATATGCGAATACTGCTATAATAAAGATTGACTGCATGGAGAAATCTTAAGATTATTCTTCTAGNATTAACATGTAATAACAGTAATAANAGTCACTGGCTATTGACAGTCCAGGCAAAAATGCACATTTTGTTTCAAAATGTTGATCGCTGCTTGATGGGTAGAAGTTAAAGTTGACCAGATTCCT
>LZPO01027382.1:420460-434239 GCA_001675575.1 Neotoma lepida | reverse complement strand
ACAGAGTCTGTTTTGTGTTGGCCAACGGCTTCTGCGCATGGGGCCTGCCCTGAAATGTGGTTGATATACCCAGTGACACTGTTACAGAAGAACGATTTTCCCTCTCCCAGCAGGTATTGGTTGCAAATAGCTTCTTGGTTAGAGATGGGACTTTATGTCCACTTCCCCTTCTCTGTGCTGGGATTTTGTCTAGTTTGAATCTGTAGGTCTTGTATGTGCTGTCACAGTCTCTGTGCGTTCATATGTGTATCATTCCTGGTGTGTCTGAAGACTCAGGTTTCTGGGAATCAGCCGCCGCCTCAAACTATGAAAATCTTCTACCTCCTCTTCTGCATAGCTGTGATGGCTATTTTTAAATGTCAACTCACCACAACCTAGAATCACTTAGAAAGACAGCCAGAGTGAAAGAATGCCTAGAGCAGGCTGGCCTGAAGTCATGTCTGTGATGTAGGAAGCCCCAGCCCACTGTGGGTGATGATTCCCTAGGCAGGGGATCCTGAACTATGTAAGACANGAGAAGTTAGANGAAACCAAGTTCATGTGATGTGACTGACTAGATGTTTGAGTTCCTGCCTTGACTTCTGCTCAATGATGGGCGGTAACTTGGAATGTAAACCCAAATATTCAGGCATGGTTGTGCATGCCTTTAAGTCCAGCACTTGGAAGTCAGAAGCAGATGGATCTCTATGAGTTCAGGGCCAGCCTGATCTACATAGTGAGTTTCAGGACAGCCAGAGCTACACAGTGAGACCCTGTCTCAATTTTTTTTTTAAATAAGCAAATTTATAAACTCAAAATAACCCATTCCTCCCCTAAATTGTTTGTCATCAGGATGTCTTTTCACAGCCACAGAAATGTAGCTAGAACAACATCTCTTCCTTCCCCAATACCCCCAACACCACCTGGGCCCAGCACACCGCTACACACCTGTTCCCACCGGTATTTGTTTCCACTTGAGTTTAAGTCTCTCCCCATAACGCAGCTGGTTTCCTTTCTACAGACCACGCTAAGTAAACAGCCCATTTGTCCTCGTTTGGGTAGCCTCCATTGATTTCCAGATTCTTCTCAACAGCAAAAGCCCCAGCAAATGAAGCATCCAGTTCTTGGTAGTGTCCCTGCTGGCGTGGTTCACTCTACTTCCACTAGGTGGCACTACTCACTTTGAAGTATAGCCAAGCTTCCCTTGGGTTCCAGACCTGCCTAGGAAGGGAACACAAGAGATATTAGTTAAACCTGTCTAGACGTCTCTTTTGACAGGCACCTATTATTCTAGCATCTCCTGTGGCAGGTGTGAAGCAGGGCACATCTGGTGCCCTGGAGAAGGAGGCAGAGGTTTGCTTTCTTATTTTACGTATATTGGTATTTTGCTTGCATGCATATCACGTGTATGCCTGGTGGGAATCAAAAGACGCCATTGGATCCCTGGCACTGGAGTTACAGTGAGCTGCTATGTGGGTGCTGGGAATTGAACCCGGGTCCTCTGGAAGAGTGGCTAGTGCTCTTAACTGCTGAGGCAGCTCTCTGCTCTAATTTCTGTATTTTTGACATTTTGACATTCTGGGCAGGATGATTCTCTGGTGTGTGTGTGTGTGTGTGTGTGTGTGTGATGTGTTGGGGGGAGGGTCCTATAACTGGAGGATATTTAGCTGCATCTCTAATTTCTCCCCACACAATGTCAGAAACAACCCTGGTTCTACAGGTCTCTTTGGGCTTCACTGGCAGTGTGTAAACTGCAAACCCCTATTCCTCCCAGTTCAAAGTGGCTGATGAGAAGCTAGAATTTGTCTTTTCCCATCCTTTTTTTTCCACAAGGTCAAGGTGATTATCTAGCAAAGAAATGTTTGAAAAGGTTCAGCCCCTGTCCTGCAATTTGCTCCTAAGAAAGTTAAAGCTTGGTGTAAAAACTTTGGCCATAGGATGGAGCTGTAGGTGAGCAGAGCACTTGCTTGGTGTGTGTGAGGCTTTGGGTTTAATCTTCCGCATCATTTAAATGTATGTGTATATTAAATACATATCATCATTTAAACATATATTTATATACATTTCCAGCCACCCCCATACACACAGGAAAAATGTCTCAGCACTTTCAAGAGAGAAAGAGAAAGCCATTGTCAACCATGCCTTGTGGTGTTGCCTTCATAATCCCTCCCTAGGGAAGGCTGGTTCGGTGCCCACTCCCTTCCTCTTTTCTGCTTGTTCTAGTCCTTCTTCCCATGAGACTTCCTCCCACTCGAGTTTCAGCTCAAGCACCCTGCTGGTCCTTCCCAGACTCTGGACTTGTGCTAACACTGCAGTGACAGTCCCTTCTCCTCTGTCTGGGAAGTATGGGTGCACCTACCTCTGAGATCCCTCCAGCTCAAATGAGCTACTCCCAGTAGTTCTGCTGNCCTGGAGGCCTGTGACTGTTCTGAATCCCTGACCAGGCTGGACTTGGTGACTCAAGCCTGCATTCCAGTGCTCAAGNGGCCGGGGCAAGAAGATAGCCAAGAGTTTCAGGCTAGCCTGGGCTACAGAGTGATATCTTGTCTCATAAACAAAACAAAAGCTTGGATACATGGATCAGCACTTAAGAGCACTTGCTGCTCTTTCAGACGACCAGAGTCTGGTTCCCAGCACCCATGTCTGATGTCTTCCAACTGCCTGTAACCCCAACACCCCCTTTTGGCCTCCATAGGTACCTGCAGGCATGTACATCTACACATAAATAAACAATATTAAAACAAAACCCAACAACAACAGAAAGCCTGACCAGTAGCCATGAAGTTCAAGCTGTGATGGCATTGTCCTTGGCAGGGCAGCCAACCAGCTAACCTCTGGCTGGTCATCTCCTCCACTAAATGAGAAGCTAGTTTGGGACCTACCTTCCAGACAAGTTCTGCAAGTATTCCTACCACCTGACACCTCCTGAAGAAAAAAGCAGAATACAAGAGAGAATGGTAGCTACCAAGCTGAGGAGGCTGCAGGTGGAGCTGAAGTTCCCAAGGACCCATCTAACCCCACCTGCCCAGGGACCTGAGAAGAGGGGAGGGTTAATTCACCTGAGATCACAATGCCAGCTTGGCAGTTCATATCGACTGGCTCGATGCTAGCCAATCTNTGTGACCTGAGCAAGGTAGCGAGTAGTCAGATACTAGGCTTTTCCAGAAGAAATGTTCTCTCCCCAGCCAGGTGTGACCTCTGGGAACACAGAGAAACACAGTCACTGAGTGACGTAAAAGTTGAGGTCAGGCTGCAGGGTGAGTTTTAGTTGGGGGAGGACAAGCTGGNGGTACAGTGCCAACTNANATCCTTGTGTTTTGAAACGCTTCCCTGAGGATTCTTGTCTCCCTATTCCTCCTAAATAGGAAGGCTCAGACAGAGAAGATGCCCAGAAACAAGGTCGGGGGGGCTTACATCCTAAGCTCAGAAGGACAGACAGAAGTTCTGGTCTCAGAGCTAGCCTGACATCTTGTATGTCCTGGGCTCACAGTGGACATGAAGAGTTGCACTGNCATTCACTCACAGATTCGTCCTCTTTCTTCAAAGATCAGGATATCTAGGACTGTGAACCAAAACAAAACTGTAAACCTAAAACATTATAGGGGCCAGATAGTAGTGACACACACCTTTAATCCTGGCACTCAGGAGGCAGAGGAAGGTGGATCTCTGTGAGTGGAAGGCCAGTCTGGTCTACAAATCGAGTTCTGGGACATCCAACACTGTTACACAGAGAAACCCTGTCTTGAAAAAAGGAAAAAGAAAAAAAGAAAAAAAAAGAATCCCCAGTTCTAGCCAAAATTTTTAGTAAATTAAATTTTCTATATATAAAATCTTTTTCTCTGAATGCAGGCCAGCATTTGGATAGCCACCTTTTTTTTTTTTTTTCCCCCAAGACAGGATTTCTCTGTGTAACAGCTGTGGCCGTCTTGGAACTTGCTCTGTAGACGAGGCTGGCCTCCAGTTCACAGAGATCCACCTGCCTCTGCCTCCTGAGTGCTGGGATTAAAGGCATGCACCACCATGCTTGGTTTTTTTGGCCAGGAATTCTGCTACCACCCAGTTGAGAGAGACAGAGTCAAGGATGGGCCTGGCCATGGGAAGAGGACAGGCCTGAGAAGGTGACCTCCTAAGGAGGAAAGGAGTAGGTGCCCAAGGAAGACTAGAAAAGGGCTCTCCTGGGTCTTTCCACAGGCTCTGGGTCCCCTGGGTACATGTGGTCTCCAGAGGGGAAGAGCCATCATCAAGAGTGTGTCAAAGTGAGACACAGACTTTTCCTGCCTCTGGTTAGGTCCCCCTTTTGTCCTTTATCCAATGGATATATATGTTCCTTTTCCCCACACCAGCTTTCAAGCTAACCAAATGTCTTGTCCATCATTAGTGACTCTGTGTATATTTTTCACCTATGCTCTGGCAGACAAGTGTCAATGCAGCAAAAGAAAGATCCTGCCAAGAGCCCAAATAAAACCAGTCCCAGTATACCACCCAGGGAGGACGACAGAGCTGAGTGCCCCAAGCCACTGCACAATCTGTACCTTCCACAAGGGGCACCATAGCAAAGACATGGATTGGATACTGATCAAGAGACCTTGAAAAGTAGGTGATGCTGGCAGAACCGTGCTCCCAAGCAGTGTGGTGTGACAAAAAAGATGTGGGTTCAGTGGACAGGTCTAGGCCCNTGTGCTCTCCAGTAAGACTCATAATGACATGACAGGGAAGAGTGCCTGGAACAGGGAAGTTGCTCAGGAAAACATTAGCATCCAAAAGGATTCTTGCTAGAAATGAGAAAATTTAAGG
Organism: Neotoma lepida; assembly: GCA_001675575.1. NCBI lineage: Eukaryota > Metazoa > Chordata > Mammalia > Rodentia > Cricetidae > Neotoma > Neotoma lepida. The sequence goes on along the minus strand of LZPO01027382.1, from coordinate 429,466 downwards.
GTGATGTTTAGAGGTTTGTTCTTTGGGTGATATCTGGCTTTTCAGGAGAACTAGCCTNCTGAGGACCTTGGAGTTTTCTCCCTCTCATCTGCCCTGGCTGGTGGCTGACGGCTGAAGCATGTGAGCTTTTGGCTGCCTTCTACTCTGTGGTAGAAGGCTCTGACGGGAAAGAAGAAAAACTGCCTGATTCTCTATCTTGAGCCTGACATGCTCTGTATTCATGGGGAGAAGAGAAAATGAAAGAAAAAAAGAGACCTAGAGACATGGCTCAGTTGTTAAGAGGACTTGATGAGCACCCATGAAGACCTGAGTTTGGATACTGGCACCCAGGACAAAGGTGGGTATGTTCTTCCATATCCACTGTTCACCCAGCCCTGGTTGAGGATAGCAGAGACACGAGGATCACTGGGGCTTGTTGGCTGATACCCTAGCCANGAAACATGAGCTCTGGGTTCAAGGAGAGACCCTGCCTCAAAGGGAAAATGAGGAGAGTGATGGAAGGGGACATGTGACATCACACCCTCCTCCAGCCTTTGGAATACCCACATACATGCCACACCTTCCTCCTGATCTTTCTCTCTCTCTCTCTCTCTCTCTCTCTCACACACACACACACAGAGAGAGAGAGAGAGAGAGAGAGAGAGAGAGAGAGAGAGAGAGAGAGAATAACAGGAGACACGAGGGAGTGAGGGCATTCTCCTCTCACACTGGGCCAGGCACAGTAGCAACTGTTTTCTCTATTACCTGACTTCCTCCTCACCAACACAATGAGGCGGTTACAACTGGTTCTATTTCCACTTTACCCATGAAGATACGGGACTCAGAGGCCAAGCAACCTGTTCTGGAGTTGGAGCTGGCTATCTAGTCCCAAGCCTATGTTCTTCAACAGGACAGTGAAGGAAGAGGAGGGGAAGGAAGTAACAGATGTTCTGTAGTGGTCCAAGGCTCTGCTATATGGAGGAAGTAGAATTAAAAGCTCACAAGAAGTCAGCTCTGTCCCCTTGTCTCATCCTTACCTTTCCCAGCTTGAGCCAGATCATAGTCAGCCCTCCAAATCTGCGCCTCCATATCTGTGGATCCTAAAGTCTTCCTGTAACTCNCTTTGTAGACCAGGCTGACCTCGAACTCANAGAGATCTGCTTGCCTCTGCCTCCGGAGTGCTGGGATTCAGCCAAGTGTTGGTGGAAAATATTCTGAGATACACATACAACTGAAAATATACAGCTGTGTATGTGCTGGGGGTTCCTGGGAGATTTATGTAGCTCAGACTGGCACTGAACTCATGATCCTCCTACCTCAGTCTCCTGAGTGCTGGGNTGAGAGAGGGGCATCACCCTGCAGGGCATGTATAGTCTTTTTTCTTGTCATCATCCCGCAAACATTAGAATCTAAAGTCAGGTATGGTGGTACACACCTGTAATCCTAGCACTTGGGAGGGGTTGTCAAGAGGTCAGGAGTTAAAATCCTCGGCTACATAGAAAATTAAAGGCCACCCTGGAATATGAGACACAGTATCAAAACAACAAACAAACAAAACAAAGGCTGGAGAGATGGATTAGCGTTAAGAGCACTGGCTGCTCTACAGATGAGCCCAGTTCAATTCCCAGCACCCACATAGTGGCTCACAGCCCAACCATCTGTAACTCTAGTTCCAGGATCCTGATCTGAAGGCCTCTTCTTACCTTTGCTGCCACCAGGCACACATAATACATGTGGTACACAGACACATACAGGCGAAACACCCACACACATAAGATTTTTAGAAANAAAAAAAAAAAGCCTCAACAATAGAGTCTATAGCAGCAGGTGGTGGCGCACACCTTTAGTCCCAGCACTTGGGAGGCAGAGGCAGGCTGATCTCTGTGAGTTCAAGGCCAGCCTGGTTTACAGAGCAAGTTCCAGGACAGTCAGGGCTACACACAGAGAAACCCTGTCTCAAAAAAACCACAAAAAAGGGCTGGAGAGGTGGCTCAGAGGTTAAGAGCACTGACTGTTCTTCCAGAGGTCCTGAGTACAATTCCCAGCAACCACATGGTGGCTTACAACCATCCGTAATGAGATCTGGAGCCCTCTTCTGTATACATAATAAATAAATCTTTAAAAAACAAAAAACAAACCACAAAAAAGAAAGAAAAAAATAGTTCAATATGTATGTATATATATGTATATATTATTTATGATTACNNAGTACATTGGATTAGATAGAAGTAATTAATAATAATGTAGAGATGAGTTAAAGAGTATGNGAGAATTCATGTAGGGTATATGCAAATTCAAAACCATTTTTACGATGAACTTGAAAATCCAAACATTTCGGTATCCAGGGAGTTGCTGAAGCCACACTCCTTTGGATACAGAAAGCTAACTTTATGCCTTCTCATTTTGCAGCCTGAAGAGAAGCTGAGGACAGACGGAGAGAGTAAGGGATGTGTGCTCTGGAGCAGTCCCAGCGTAGGGCATCCACCTTGTGTGTGTGTGTGGGGGGGGGCGGGGGTGACTTTGAACTGCTGGAGCTAGAGACTCACCAGGGTTTGGGTGGGACCAAAAGTCCCATCAGCTGGGAAAACTGGACACCAGCAGACACAAGGCCACACAGAGAAAGTGGGGAGGNGACAATGAGTGGATCTGGGTCACAGTGACAGAACCACAGGTGACAGACCCAACAGTGAGAGCAGAAGAAGTGGTGAGGCTGGATGGGAAGGCATTCATCAAAATCTGACCATGGGGCAGAGGCAGGGACATTTTCCTAAGTTAGTGCCCAGAACTCCAGGATAAAATCCTACGAGTTGTCAAAGGACTGACTCCTCAGCCCCAGGCTTTGTCCTGTCCACCTAAGACGTGACTAGCTATCTGGAAGCCACACATTCAAAGGCTCCCAGGCTCTTTTGTGCTTTGGACTGGGCTCTTGGCTCAGATCCCGTTGAAGTTTGCCAGTTTGCTGCTGCAGGATAGCCTGTGGCCCTGGGAGTAATTAACCCTCAAGCAGCCAAGCCTTTCATCTTTATTTAGAGAGTGGAGACTTAGAAGGACGCAAACAAAGCAATAATTTGAATACTAACACTTCGAAAACAAATGCTTGCGCTTGGCAAATGTCTCTTCTGAAAGCCTACAGCGCTTCATTGAAATGGGTGTGGCATGAAGAATTTAGAAAGGGCCTCACAGATCTTATGCAATGAGCAAACCCCTCAGCTATGAAGGAGATGCAGCTTCTTTTTTCNCCTGTGACTTTAAGTAAGTCCGGGTTCCCTGGTATCTGAGCCNGCCCCCTCCCCTCAGTGTTCCGCTCCTACTCCAGGGTCTGTCCCCTGACCCCTGCACAAGGACCTTCGTCTCCTGAGTGTTGGGATTACAGGCATGCCTGGCAGGGCCTTCCTCTTTATACGCAGCACTATTTTTCTTCTAAGTACCCACTTTGTGAAGTTGTAAGAAGTCCGGGTCTATACCACCACCCCTCCCTCCACCCCACCCCCACCCAACCTAAGCTTTAAGCCGCTAGACTATCTCCAGAAACATAGGTTAGCTTTTTTGGAGGTCTCTAAGCTATAGACAAGAATGACATTTTTCCAGTGTAGAGATTGGCTGGCACCTACCCCCCAGGACAGACAAATTGTCACTGTCAGGCCTGAGAACCTATCGTTCGGCATTCCTCTGCTTGGACCCCGTTGCCTTTCAGCATAATATTCAAATTTTGCCCAGACTTCTTGAATCTCTTCAGGCCTACCCATTTAACCTTATTCCCTCTTACTTCTTAAAGGTTCCCCAAATACNATGATGGGACTCCCCCACAGTCGCCAGTCATACGCTTCCCTCTTCCCAGACTGCCTTTTCTGTCCTGTTTTCTCCAGGCCATCAAAGCCCCAGAGGACTTCATTGAATGCCCCAGCCTGTGTTCCTGACTCCCTTGCAGGCCACAGCACTTTCAAGTGGACTTCTGTTTAGCGATCCTACCATCCTAAAACCTCCTGCATGTGTGCTTTCATCGTGCCCTGTGTAAGAAGGTCCAGTGGGCAGAAGAAAATCACATCTCTGATCGCTTTTCCTGACCAGCCCCTTCTGGCGGGCTTAGAACCCTTTCTGTACCCTTCTGTAGGGAGGTGGACCCGAGGATCCTTGTGGCCCGCTCCTAAAATGACTGTGAGGTGCTTGGGGGTTAATATGGACCCGTGGGTCCTAATAGCCTGTCTCGTGACTGTGAGTTGCTTGTGGCCAAACGTGGGCCGGTGGGTCTCGAAGGCCTGTCTCATGACTGTCGGTTGCTTAGGGGCAAATGTGGAGCCCAATTTTNCCTGNGGCGTTCAGCAGCCTAGCTCCAAGCTAACTGACCAGAAACAAAGCTAGGGTAGGGAGNGTGGCTGCCGCTTCGGTGTTGACGGGTCTTTTAAGCGCATCTCAAGAATGGACCCCAGCCGGGGTAGAAGAGAACCCATGCGTCGATCTTCAGCACAGAAGAGGTTAAGCCACCATCTCCCCCACCCCCGAAAGGCTAGGGGGCGAGTGCGGCAGAAGGTCCTGTTTACCGTGGCTCCCCTCGGCGGCGGGCCCTGGGAGAGTGGTTGCTGTGGCAACCGGCCGGGCGCCCGCCAGCTGCGGATTAGCTCACTGGAGCCGCGGGATGGGTCGGGAGGAGGGGGCGCGCGTCACGGCAGACCGTCGCGGCGCAGCCCGAGGCAGAGGAAGGGGCCGCGCGCGCGGGCGGAGGGAGGGGACGCAGCGCGCCTCCGAGGCCGGAGGCGGCGGGGACCGGACGGGGGCGCGCGCGGCGGGGACCCGAGGGGCTCGCAGCGGCCTGGGGAGGCCGCGCGGACAAAGGCGCGGAGGGCTGCGGGCCATGGCGCCCCAGGCCCCCGCCGCCGCCGCCGCTGCGGGCGTCCGCGAGATGCGCCCCGGAACCTGCGGAGCCGCCGCCTGCAGGGAGGTAGGACCGGGCGCTGGGGTGCGGAGCCAGCTCCGGGGAAACCCGGGAGGGTACGCGTGGGGGCNGCGAGGAAACTGTGCTGGCGTGAGACGGGGCTCCCCGCAGGCGGCGCTGGGGACTCTTCAGCCCGGCCCTAGGGACAGGCGCGGAGAACGATCCAGATCTCTTCCCCGGGTCGGGCTGACTTCAGGGCCAAAGAAACTTGCAGAAACTGGGCAGAGCCCGGCCCTGCGCTATGCCAGAGCTCCCGGACGCCGGAGAGTGAGTGCGCGTGTGTGAGAGGGCGTCTGTAAGCCGGGGTGGGGGAGTCCANACGGCTGTAGTCAGGGTTTGCAGGGTTGGAAAGTGCGGAACGTTAAAGTTCACTTTTCCCACTTCCCTCCCAAGGATGGAGTTGGGAGCAGATGGAGCCCAGGGTAAGTCTCTTAACGTAGGATATAATCTTGTGTAGGAGGGGCACTGAGATATGGAGTCAGACCACTGAGACAGAGGGAGCCCAGTGCCTGGAATCCTCTAGTGAGGGGCAGGGACAGGAAGCTGGGGGGGGTGCCCTTCTTGGCCCTGGATTGGAATTAGGAAAGTGCGCGGACCCTGATTTAACCAGTCTGCTGCGGAAGAAGCAGGCTGACTTCTGGCCCAGTGCTCTGATGGCTTTGGGGGTTGTGACTTAAATTCCCCAAATGACAGGTAATTGTGGGGTGTGGTAATAGTGTTATAATAGACACTTTCCAGTAATTTGTTATGAAACACTTGCACCTGCTGTGGTTACTGTCGCCTTTTTTCCTTTAATATCAAACACCTGAAGAGTGAAATGGACTTGTTTAGGGGATGGTCCACATAGGAGAGAAGTGGAGATTCTGAGAGGAAGCTGAGGGCAAACAAACCGACGGTAGTTTATTTGAGACGGGGGTCTCAGGATGTGACCCAGGCTGGCCTCAAANTTATAATCTTCCNTCTTGCCTTAGCTCTCTAAGTGCGGGATTACTGGTAGGCGCAGCCAGGCTCAATTCAGGGACTCTTGTTTTGTTTCGTTTTTTGGAGATAGGGTCTCAGTTAGCTTAGACTTTGAACTTGACTTTAAATTAAATTTTTTTTGAGATTTAATTTATTTTTATGAATGTTTGCCTGAATGTATGTCTGTGTACCATGTGCATGCAATGCCCAAGGAGGCTCTGGTGCCCATTCCCTGGGACTAGAGTTACAGACAGTTGTGAGTCACCATGTGAGTGCTAGGAATTGAACCCCAAGTTCTCTGGAAGAACAACCAGTGCTCTCAACTGATGAGCCCTCTCCCCAGCTCCTCAGTCTACCTCGCAAACACTGGAATTACAGGAGTGTGGCACAAGCCTTTATGAGATGCTAGAGACAAACCTAGGGCTTCCTGAATGGGAGATAAGCACTCTACCTACTAAGCTATGTCTCCGGCTCTGAGATTTAAAAAAAAAAATTAAAACAATTTTTATTATATTTCTATTTATTGTGTATGTGCCGTTAGGCATGTGTTTAGATCAAAAGACAATTTGTAGAAGTCAGTTCTGCCCTCTCACCTTGTGGGTCCTCAGGGTTGAACTTAAGGACATCAGGCTTGGCAGCAAACACCTTTACCTGCTGAGCCGGCCATCTTACCATTCCTCAGATACTCTTTGTGAGGTAGAGTAAAGAAGACTCTGGCAGAGAGTCTTATGTCTGGATGCTTGTTCTGGAATATTTGCACCCTGTCTGGACATAACTTCACTCATATAAATGGCTCTGTGTGGTGGTCAGTGGGGACACAGTGATTAAGACAGTCTCTTCCTTCCTTCCTTCCAGAAACTACTATTCTGGTCTGGCCTGGCCATTCATGCCAGGAGAATCCAGAGGGTCCCAGGTTCAGAGGGGATGCTTGTGGTGAGCCCTGGGAGTCACTTCGCCAAGAAAAGTACGGGAAAGATTGTCTGGAGCAGAGAGGCCAATGTATGAAAAGTCATGGAGAGAGGAGAGAGGCAGGCATGGGGAGAAGTCCAGTGTGGCTACAGCACAGAGTCAGAGCCCCCACCTCTCTCCCCAACCCCCCCAACCCCCAACCACCCCCCCCCGTGTATGTGTGTCTGTCTTGTCTGTCTGTCTGTCTGTCTCAGCAAGGCAGGGCAAGGTACAATGGAATGAGGAGTTCCCCGGGGTAGGGGTGATGGACCAGCTTTGTGTCTTAGAAAGCTCACTCTGCCCCTGAGGCCAGCAAGAACTAGGCTTTGCAGCCTGGTAGAGTGGCAGTGGTGAGGCAGCAGGGATGGATGGAGTCTGGAGGTCAAGAGGTGGGCAAGGGTGCTGGTTTTGGGCACAGGATGAGGTTAAACTAAAACCAAACCCGGAGATGCTCAGCGGGAGAAAGCAAAAGAGGAGGGACATTTTGAATGGCCTGAGTGGAGCAGATTACAGCACTTGGACAATGAACTTGGCTTCCAGTTTTCTGGCAGCTTAGGAACAAACAAAAATGCACTCGATTGCATAGTTTTGGATTGGGGACAACAGAAAGCATACAAATGAACTTTCAGAACAGATTTGTTCCTGGAATTGAACTCAGCTGGGAGTTCATCAGGAGAACTTCATGTAAAGACTAGGGAGTGATTGGGGGGGGAATAAAGTCTTCATTATGTAAACAAAATGATAAGCATAGATAAGACCAAGGCGGGGGAGGCCTTCATTGTCAGTGTTACAAAAGATGGGATGATAAACTCCACAAGACTGCCCTCCTGTACCTCACCTCAGGTCTAGAGGAACAGTTTGGGTTTTGGTGAGGGTGAAATGTCAGCTGGGGTGTGAACAGTCATAGTACAGTGCCACCAGAGGCAGAGGACACTTATAGGGACAAGACAGTGATGTCTTAGGAAAAAGTGACACGTACTTTTGAATGTAGAGGACAGAGCAGCCAGTTGCCCGGCCGCAAACAGGAAGGTGGCCCATTAGTCTGTCAGTGGCTGGGCAGAGACCCTGGTGTGGAGCAGAAGAGCCAGCTAGACCTAGTGTACCAGTGTCACAAGCATCCAGAAATGCAATTCAGTGGCAAAATGGGCAGAAGCCTTGGGAGCAGCATTTTGGGCTTCCCTCCTGATTGACANATCCCAGATCCCTCTGCCTTTAGGTCTTCATACTGAGTNGTATCTAAAGGGGCAGTGGCATTCAGCAGATCTGAACTCCTCCTCCTAGAGAGGTCTGGAGCGTGGGGATTGTTTGCACAAGGAGAAGTTTCAGAAAGAGTGGGCTGGGAAGTCCCGCAGACTCCACACAGGTTTCCCAGTGATCCTTCCCTCTGATGTCTGCACAAGGCGGACAGCCTACAGAATTGGTGGCCATCGCCTCACTAATGAGCTCGGTAAACTTACATTAACATTGAGGAAGTGTGGGGTTCTGCTCTCCCCCTCAAGTTCTTTTTCTCTGTTTTTCATTTATTTTAAAATTTTATATATGGTGTTTTGGCTGCCTGTGTGTCCATGTACCACATGTGTGCCTGGTAGTCATAGAAGCCAGAAGAGGATTAGAGCTCCAGAATCTGGAGTTACAGATTGTAACTTGAATCTTCAAGGGTCTTATTAATAAAAAACTCAGAGCCAGGTATTGGGGTTAATTCTGAAAGATCAGAGAGACAGATCAAGCCACAGCCAACCTCACCTCGCCAACTCCTCAGCTGATCTTGTTTCCTCAGACCGAAAGCCTCTGAGTCCTCACCCGAATGGATCTCAGCTGAACTGCTGCTNAAAGGCCTAAAAGCTTAAAGAGCCTCCAGTTCCTGGTCCTCACGCCTTATATACCTTTTTGCTTCCTGCCATCACTTCCTGGGATTAAAGGTGTGTGTCACCATGCCTGGCTGTTTCCACGGTGGCCTTGATCTCTGCGAACTCACAGAGATCCGGATGGATCTCTGCCTCGCAAGTGATAGGAGTAAAGGTGTGTGCCACCATTTTCTGGCCTCTGTCTATCTAGTGGCTGTTCTGTTCTCTGACCCCAGATAAGTTTATTAGGGTGCACAATATATTGGGGGACACAATATCACCACAACAGATGATTGTGAACTGCCTTGTGGGTGCTAGGAATCAAACCTGGGTCCTCTGGAAGAA
>LZPO01027382.1:388507-398807 GCA_001675575.1 Neotoma lepida | reverse complement strand
GGCTCCCTTTTAAAAAAATATTTATTTTATTATTATTATTTTTTAAATCATTTATTTTCTTTGATATGCATTGGTGTTTTGCCTGCATGTATGTCTGTGTGGGGGTGTCAGGTCCCTTGGAACTGGAGTTACAGACAGTTGTGAGCTGCCATGTGNGNGCTGGGAATTGAACACAGGTTCTCTGGAAGAGCAGTCAGTGCTCTTAACCACTGAGCCATCTCTCCAGCCCCTATTTTATTATTTTTGATTTTGTGTGTGTGTGTGTGTGTGTGTGCACGCACACGTGCAAGCATGTGAGTTCAGGTGTGCATTGGAGCCATAGGCTTAGATCCCTCCTAGAGCTAGAGTTACAGGTCGTTGTGAACTGCCTGCCCATCATGGATGCTGGGACCTGAACTGCGCTATTCTCTCCAGCCCCATTCTCCTCCCCCCACCCCTCTGAGGCAGAGTTTCACTATGTAGCCCAAAACTCACCGATCCTCCTGCCTCTACCTCCTGAGCACTGAGACTAAAGACCCACGATGCCCAGCTCTCCCAGCTCCCTTAATGAACAAGTGTTGCAAAACTCAATGTGGTACAAAAGAAGTATAGAGGATGAGGTTAACAATAATAACTAGGAAAACAGGAAAATATAGTAATAATGCAATAAAAACAGGACAGAATTATAATGGTAATAATAATACGTGAACTCTCTCAAACTGTCTTGCTGTGTCATACTCACCCTTCTTGTGATGGTGAAGGAGCGTGCAGGGCCTGTGTGATGAGAGGAAGTGAGGGGAATGATGTGGGCTGTGTGGAGTATTAGGCTGCTATGTAAGGGCTTGAACACAAGCACGTAATAGCATGACTGATGATATCTTTGCACCCAACATGTCTCCTCTGTGACACAGCATGTTCTGCTGGACCAAGGAGTGATTCCCTTCTGGGGGGATGGAGCAGGACAGCATGAGATTTCCTCACACTACTCAGAATAGCACACATGTAAAATTTGCAGATCAGCTATGTGTGGTGGCACACACCTTTAATCCCAGCACTTGCAAGGCGGAGGCAGGTGGGTCTCTGTGAGTTCGAGGCCAGCCTGGTCTACATAATGAGTTCCAGGACAGCCAGAGTTACATAGTAAGACCCTGTCTTGGGAAAAACAAACAAATAAAAAATTACAAATCTTTTCTTTTTCACCTATCAGTTTTCATTTAATATTTAAATTAATTTACTACGCCTGATCACAGGTAACTGAAACCGTGGGTAAGGGGACTGCTGGGATGTAGCCTTAGGCACACTGACCTTAGAGAAGAAGCCCNCGCTTCCATTTAAAGCAGAGCTGCATTCCTGTTTCCAGCACTTGTGAGGTGTGAAGTTAAACAAGTGGCTGAATTCTTGGGGACTCTTTCCTCATTGGATCAATGATGGAGCATTGATGTCTGCAGAAATTAACAATAAAATAATTCCTGTCATAGNCAAGAACAGAGAGAAGCAAGAACAATTTAAATATTTGGCAATTTAACTGTTAGAACCTGATTCTTATCAGTTTGGTAACCTACAGTATACAAAAGAAACAAGAGGAAGTGTATTTTTTATTTAAAAATTCGATGTGCATTTTATTTTATGTGCATGGGTGTTTTATCTGATAACATTGCTGAGATTCTGTTGCTAATGAGAGAGGAGCATGATTATGTGTGTGGGTGTATGTGTGTGCACCACTTGTGTGCCTGGTGCTCTCGGAGGCCAGAAGAGGGTATGGGATCCTCTNGGACTGAAGTTAGAGACAGCTGTGAGCCTCCTTGTGGATGCTGGGAATCAAATCCAGGTCCTCCGGAAACACTGAGCCATCTCTCCAGCCCTGTACCACCTTTTACTTGAAAACAAAACGGAAATTGGGAATAGAGCTCACTGTGGAGTGCATGATCAATATATGNCAGTCCCTGGCTTCAATCCCCAGCTCACACACAGAGAAGTCTGAATTAAGACTATGAAATCACATTTTAGTATATTGTGTAGTTCATACTTTTAATCTTTATTGTTTATATGGGATCTTATGTAGCCCAGGTTAGCATCAAAGCCATTAGATAGCTGAGAAAATCCTTGACTTCCTGATTCTCCTGCTTCCACCTCGAAAATTCTGGAATTAGCAGGCGTGCCACCAGCCTCCAGCTCTGTAGCTCCCACTTTAATGATTATGACACACACTGACTTTATCAGAGCCAACACTCGTAGTTAGAACCCTTGAGGGGGACTGATGCCATAAACCTTCCTCACACTGTAACTCAGTGTTCCTGTGCAAGGAGCCCATGGAAGTACACATCTGCTTTCTAACCCTCTGTGGGATGGTGAGCCTGAAGGCAGTGTGGAAGCATTACCACATTGCCAATGAAAGAAGAGAATGAGGCATGATTTCCAAATATCGTCAGGAGAAAAATTCCTTTCCATATTCCTAAGGTGTGCAAATACGTCTCTATATGTAAGAATGTTCTGCAGATGTGAGAAAACCCTCCCTGCATTTAGGAAAGAGAGAAGGCAACATTTTGATTGCTTGCAGCACCAAGTGTGGTCCAGTTTGCATTCTCAGGTTGGGCTAGCTACAGCTCCCAGGGGCTTCATCATGTCAGACCAACAGGTATCAGTTAGGAAAATACCAATCAGGTGGCTAAAATAAAATTTTGTCAGTAACTGAATATTCATAGCCATGGGCAGTCTTGATGTGGCTCTGCTTCTACTCCTGACCTAAAAGGATGTTGAAGTCTGTGTGGGGATCTGCAACCCTCCATGACTATAGCAAATGCCTGAGAGAATTGGGTGTTTAAAGAGAAAAGGCTTGTTTTGCCTCAAAATAAACCTTATTAAGAGGTTACAGTCCGGGGGCTGGAGAGACGGCTCAGAGGTTAAGAGCACTGACTGTTCTTTCCAGAGGTCCTGAGTTCAATTCCCAGCAACCACATGGTGGCTNACAACCATCTGTAATGAGATCTGGCGCCCTCTTCTGTATACATAATNAATAAATAAATCTTTAAAAAAAAAAAAGAGGTTACAGTCCAAGATCAATGGACAATCCTTGCACCAGGGAGGCAGAGGCAGGAGGATAGAAGTTTGAGATAACCTTTTCCTGTCTCAGAAACAAAACAAGGGCTGCTGAGATGACCTGAATTCAACCCCTTGGACCCTCATGGTGGAAGGAGAAGGACCAGCTCCCAAAAGTTGTCCTCTGATCTCCACATAAATGCTGTGCTACACACACACAATAAGTTTTAATTTTTAAAAACATGTACATTTAGTACAGACAGATGCAGCTCTTTCTCCCCAAATATCCCTTGTTGTATGATATCCTAGGTCATTGTGAGGCAGTGCATAGCCAGGAGGGCCCTGGGGTTCAGATTCCTCCATTTTCTTCCATATGTGAAAATATTGGATTGTTCTTAAATATACTAATAAATAATAAATATACTCTGTAAAGGTCTAGCACTAAGCCACCCATCCAGCCCAAGTATGATCATTTTAAAAATCAAGTTATATAGCTATTGTGCTGCAGAAATAATATACCAACTTAAGATAAGGAGATGCATCTGCTTTCCTACTTGAATTTCTTTATTCCCACTTAAATAAACATACTTTATTAATTATATTTTTAATTATTTTACCTTATGAGTGCTTTATCTGCATGTATCTCTGTGCAACACCTTCATGCCTGGCATCCAGGTAGGCCAATAAAGTATTCAGTCCCATGGAATTGGAGTTACAGATGGTTGTAAGCCATCTTGTGGGTGCTGGGAATAAAAACTGGGTCCTCTGGAAGAGCAGCNAGGGCTCTTCTGCTGAGCCATCTCTCCAGCTCCAGGTAGACATCCCACAGCCACCTGTAATTCCAACTTCTGGGAATTGGATGCCTCCAGCCTCTGTGGGCACTGGCACTCACATGCCCATACCCGCACACAGACACACACACATGCACATAAGTGAAAATAAAATAAATCTTAAAAAGAAAAAATATGCTCGATGATGAGATTCAGAGGCATCTTATTTAGTCACAAATGAATAATTAATATCCAAGCAGATATGCCTCCCTGGTCACTGAGGAGGAAAGAGAGGCAGAAANTCAGGCTGGGGTGAACTACAAGGATAGTGCCAGGCCTTGAAGGCTCCCCTTCCCTGGAGGTATGGGCTGCAAGCTCCTCCTTCCTACTTGAGATAAAATACTTCTGTTTTAATTCTTGAACCTNTGCTAGAGAGGCATTGTTTTATAATTAATGACTTGCCTTTTTTGTGTACCTGTGTAGTCCAGGCACCTTACAAATAGAAAAATAGTGTATGGGGAGTTTTGACTGGACTGTAAGCTTTAGTGGGTATGCTTAAAGGAATTGAAAAAATAATGCCTTCAAAATGCAGCAGTGGGTTTGAGAGGTGGCTGAGCAGCTCAGAGCACTTGCCCTGCAGAGGACACAGTGTGGTTCCCAGCACCATGTGGTAGTCACACAAGCAGCTGTCTCCCATTCTAAAGGGCCCATCCACCTCCCTCCTCTTGCCTCTGTAGGCTCCAAGCATGCACGAAACACAGACATACATGCAGGCAAAACACCCAAACANATAAAAGTAAATAAAATCTTTTAGAAAATTATATGAACTCTCATGTATCTATCGTGTCAAATTCTTANAGACCATTTTAGGGCTATTAAAAGTTTTAATAGCTGGAGATGGTGGTATACTCCTGTAATCCCAGTCTGAGGTGGAGTTGCCATAAATTCTAAGTCAGCCTCTCTCTGTCTCTCTGTCTCTGTCTCTGTCTCTCTCTCACATACACACACACACACACACACACCCGGTTTCACAAAACAAAAATAGTAATAATTAAGGCCATCTGGTTATTAGGAAGTTCTGCTTTTATAGGAAACAGTTGGGTGAGGAAATGTGGTATTAATATTCTTTCATTAGGCCTCTTGGTCAGCAGTCTGAATCACAAGGCCAAATTGCCCGGGGGAAACGAGTCCTCAATTGTGTGAAAATCATCTAAATACTATTATTTATCATATTAGATTGCAAACCAGCCCACAGACAGTTGGTTTTGCTGCATGAGAGATGTCCCCAGGTTCACCGGAAGAGACTCCCAGTACACTACAATTTGGGAAATAGACTGTCCCAGACCTATAAAGTGGCAATAAAGCTTATGTGTACAAAGTACTCCCAAATAAGACTAGACTTGTCTTCTTATTAATTATTTTACTTTTTAAAGATTGATTTCTATGAGACCGGGCAGTAGTGGCACACGCCTTTAATCCCAGCACTTGGGAGGCAGAAGCAGGTGGATCTCTGTGTTCAAGGCCAGCCTGGTCTACAGAGTGAGTTCCAGGACAGCCAGGGCTACACAGAGAAACCCTGTCTCGGGAGGTGGAGGAGATTGATTGTTTTTATTTATGTGTGTGTGTGAGTATATGCCATGTGTGTGCAGGTGACAATGGAGGCCAGAGGTATGTCAGACCCCACAGAGCTGAAGTTATAGGTGGTTGTGAGCCTCCTGATGTGGCTGTTTGGAGCTGCACTCACTTCCTAGAGGAATAATAGTGCTCTTAACCACTGAACCATCTCTCCAGCCTGGATTTTTTTTGTTTTGTTTTTGTTTTTGTTTTTTGTTTTTTGTTTTTCAAGACAGGGTTTCTCTGTGTAACAGTCTGTCCTGGAACTCTCTTTGTAGCCCAGGCTGGCCTCAGACTCACTGAGATCCACCTGCCCCTGCCTCCCAAGTGCCGGGATTAAAGGCATGCGCCACCACCGCCTAGCTAATGTTTTTTTTTAATAACATGTCTGTGTGTGTGTGTGTGTGTGTGTGTGTCACATGTACCACAGCATGACTGTAGAGGTCAGAGGACAGACTGTGTTAGTTTTCTCTTACCATGTTGCTTCTGGTGAACGAACTCAGATTGTCAGGCTTGGCAGCAAGTGCATTTACCCACTGAAACATCTAGCCAGCCTATATTAATCATCAGGGGCAAAAACACCAAACCAAACAAAAACAAAAAACCCAAATGAGAGCAGCATATTCCATACTTCTGTGAACAGAGGCATCCTGATGGCCGTTGCTGAATATGAGTGTTTTCTGTAACTCTTCACTTCCACCTGTGCTCCCCATTCAAACTTATTACTCTTGTAAATGGCACCAGAATATGCCATCTGCGGGTACCTGGAGCTAGGAGTTATTACCTGATGGGAAGTGAGTTCACTTAGCGTTGTGTGTTTGAGGCTAAAGCTACTTGGGAGCATCCCCTAGAAGGATGTTGGTGGCTCTGCTTCCTCAGGCAATGGGGAAAGCCCTCCTTTGAGTAGAAAGCTGCTCCNGGGGCTGAGTGCAGCCCAGGCACTGTCCTGGTGTGCTCCTCAAGGAAGGAGACAGAGCCTTACTCAACTTGGCTTCCCCTAGAGCATCCTGCACACAGCTTGGCACNAGCCTAAAAGAAGAAGAAGATGGAGAGCTGCCTGGCTCACATGGAAGAAGGTTGCGTGGTGGGGGGTTTGGTCTGTGGAGCCAGAGTGCAGGCTGTAGAGAGCCGGATGAGGGGTGGAGATTGGCTGCTCTCCCCTCCCCCACATCCCATGTGGCTATCTGCCAGAAGAGGACAGAAAGGCAGTGTCTGTGGGCCCAGCCACTTGGAGAGACTCCAAAAGTTTCAGCTGTGTGAGTGTTGTGAGAGGGACAATGAGTTCCTTCCTGTCCTCAAAGGCCTTTCAGGGCTCCCCTCCACCATGGGATGGGTGGGCCCAAGCGCCCGGCTTCACTGGAGAACTGGGCTCAGTTATACCACAGATTTATTCCAGAATGTGTGGTGCTGGGTTGTTGTAAAGTAATAGCTAGGCTCCTGGGCAGCCAATGTTCCAGCCCTCCCCAAACACNGCAGGTTTGGTGGCTTCATCTGCTCCAGGCNTTGTTCACCTCATGAGTCCTTCCATGCCTTCTTCCTCTTAGAATTTTTTTATACATCTGTTTATTTGTATGTGCATGCATGCTCACGTAGAGGTCAAAGGACAACTTGTAGGAGTTGGTTCTTCCTTCTACCATGTGGGTTCTGGAGATTGAGTTCAGGTCATCAGGTTTGGTGGCAAGCCCTTTACCCTCTGAGCCATCTTACCTGACCATGCATGTCTTCCTCTTTATAATGTGTGGTCCATGGGTACTATATTTCACATATTCTTTATGTTCTAATTAATTAAATTTATTTGCTTTTTATTGTCTTAGTCGCTCTTCTATTGCTCTAACACAGAGTTTTTCTGTGTAGCCCTCGCTGTCCTGGAACTCTCTGTAGACCAGGCTGGCCTCAAACTCACAGAGCTCCGCCTGCCTCTGCTTCCCAAGTACTGGGATTAAAGGCATGCGCCACCATCCGGCTATGACCAACTCTTATAAAGGAAAGCATTTAATTGGGGCTTTCTTACAGTTTCAGAGACTGAGTCCATGATCCCCGTGGCAGGGAGTGTGCTGACATGAATGTCCTTAGAGCAGTAGCTGAGAACTTCACATCCTGGATCTGCAGGCAGCAGCCTGAGAGAGAGACACTNGGCCTGACTTGGGCTTTTGAGACNTTAAAGCCCACCCCCAGCAACACTCTCCTCCAACCAGGACNCACCTCCTAATCCTTCTAAGCAGTCCACCCACTGGGAACTAAACATGCAAATGTATGAGCCTATGGGGGTCATTCTNATTTAAACCACCACATTTACTTATTTATGTCTCTGGCCTTTCCCTCCTGGTACCNACTATCTATAAGCCTGTCTTGGAACACAACCCTTTGATTTCTTTGGGGAAGTTCTGAGCCAGGACATTGAATACTCACACTTTTGCCTGGCAGGTTGATTAGCCTTGAAGAAAAGTTGAAATCTTAGAAGCCTGAGGAGATCCTATGACATCATCCCCTGGGACAGGGTTTCTGAATGGTGTCTTCTTGCCACCTCCAGTTCTGAGTTGGATCTCCTAGAGACAAACTGTGGAGTGGGGGTTGTATACCTGCTTCCTTCTGAAGGAAGTGGCCTATGTGACTCGCTGAGTGTGTGTCCTGTTCTCTAGGCCACCTGGAGCCTCTCTCAATGCTGACATGGTGACAGTGTGCAGGCAGGCCACAGGCAGCCACAGCCAGACTGGAACTCTGAGCTACAGATTGGCCGACAAGTAAGAGCCTTCCTTTGCATGTACCCTGAAAGTGTGGGGGATGAGCAAGCTTCTTAGTCTCCATCCTTTCTCCTAAGAATGTAGGANTTGAATAGCTTCTCACTCCCTTCCTTAACTAAGGGGTGTCACTCTCCTGAGCATCTCCCTGAACTGCCTTCATCTGAGACTTGAGACAAAAGGGATGGAGAGGGTCTGGATATTGCCGAGTGAGCGTCATGAATCTCCCTCGTGCCTTCCAGGCCAGGGCATATTTTTCTAGCTAATAGAATCACAGGTTTTTCACTTATCTCTAAAGCTTTGCAGCCATAGCTGTCCACATAATAGCCCTTCTTATCTTCTGTTAGCATAGAACCTTTTCCTTGATACTGATCATGTTCTGTTAGTTCTGCAGCCCAGATGCTAGAATCCTAAAAGCAGGAACTCCAGATACCCATGGGTACCAGAGTCCTGTGGAGAAGACACTGTCTGTTGTGGAGACAGTTCAAATGCATCACCATTCTTTTCCCCCTCTTGCTTGACTTCAGGAAATACAGCATGTTCTTCTGACAAGCCAGTCTTTCTTCCTCAGGTACTGGTCAGTCATCCCAGATGTTTGGGATCTTAAATGAATACTATGATGGTCACAGTTGCCATCAGTTGAGTACCTTGGACATAATACGTATGTTAATCTATTAATTTATTAAATGTATTATGTATTGAAAACCTNCCATATACCAGGAACAATAAACAGGACCAATTTGGCTTCTGTACTCAGAAAGCTCCAATCTAAAGAAGGGAGATAGTATTCTTACTTTTAGAGAAAAAAAAAAAAGAAGTCTAAGGATGTAGCTCAGTGGTAGAACCCACACAACACGCTCAAATCCCTGGGTTCAATCTCTACAGTGAGAAAAAAAATGGAGTGAGGACTCAAACCTAAGCCCTTCTGACTCCAAAGCCATGCATTTATCTACTGGCCAGTGTTGTCTGGTAGCGTATATGACAGTGATTTGTACTGTCTTCGGTTGTCAGCAGCATACACTAATCTAGAGGATCATGTTTTCACACATCTGTCCTCTTCTTCCATCTTGACATAAGAAACTGTAAGTTCTGCCTTTTCGGTTCTCAGGAAAATAACAATGGACTATAATTCTACCTAAAATTTAAATTCATGTTACTGTCTTGAAGACAATTAAAACAATTTTTTTTTTCAGGGATGGAGAGGTGNCTCAGAGGTTAAGAGCTCTTAAGTCTGTTATAGAAGACCAAGGTTCAGCTCCCACCACCCACAGGGCAGCTCACAACCATCTATAACTCCAGTTCCACAGGGTGCAGCACCCTCTTCTGGCCTCCATGCACACNGGGCATACATGTGGTACACATACATATATGCAGGCAAACACTCGTGCATAAAGTAAAAATAAAATGAATACTGAATCTTAATTGTTGTTTTCAAAAAGAAATTCTGCTTTGAAAGACATGGAAAGTGTGTTTGCGTTCTCATAAGTTTAAAATTTATTCTGTGCAACCAAGAACAGCAGCATAATTTGTGTGCCGATNATGTAACTAAGGGATAGGTCTTTATATAAACAACTTTTAGTCTTTGGAATGGAAAGTTATAGTAACAGGATGAATGCAGCTGCTAATTATTCATCCTTCACTGTGAACCTTAGCTGGAGTTTCTCACTCACTATACAGTCAGATTTATATAAATTCAGAAAATGTGCCTGCTAGCTTCGTGCCTGTTTACTGAGCCCACCCATCCAATTACCATGCCCAATCATAATCTCTGCTGTGTAAGAATGGTTTNTAGAAACACTATATTCTCATTCTCATTAAGTGTGCTTCAAATGATTTCTTCCTAAAGAGTTTTTGGCATCTTTATGGTGCTAACCTCCTAAAATCATACCANGCATATATGTTCTAGACAGAGCTATCTGCAATCATAGAAAACCTCTGCTATCCACTGAGGAGCCATTTACCACGTGGGGTTTGTGAGTNCTTAGCTGGTAGCTGGAGCAGCTGAGGGACGAAGCATTCATTTCATTGGATTTAAGTTCATTCACATAACCCCATGGCTGGTGGAGACTGTATCGGACAGTGCATTTCTTGTAAGAAAAAGTTTTTTTGTGTCCTGCCTGGGCTCCCGTGGCTGCTCAGACACAAGTAAACACACAGAGGCTT
>LZPO01027382.1:249707-264749 GCA_001675575.1 Neotoma lepida | reverse complement strand
GTAGAAGATTAAATATAGTATGTCAGTCTATGCTCTTCAAATACACCCCCCCCTACACACAGTGCTGTATTTTTTTTAATATAGTTTAATTTTATTTTGTGTTCCCGTGTGCTTGTCTGAATGTCTTTGTACCATGTGTGTGCCTGGTTCNGTGGAGCCATCTTGCTGGCCTTGACTTTTCTTTTCCTGCTCTTTTTGTTTATTCTTCCTGGTATACTCAGTTTATTTATTATTTTGGAGACAGTCTTGACTGGCAATTTGCTTTGTAGACCAGGTTGACCTTGAACTCAGATCTGCTTCCTTTGTCTTCTGTGTGNTGGGATTACAGGTGTGCTTTACCACACTGGGCCTGTCTTTTTTACATGTATTCATGATCATTCTATTTATTCTTGAATATAATCTCATAATAAAGGTTTTTAGTTTTGCTGATTTGCTTTTTTCTCCATNTTTTGAGACCTCCAAAGAGATGGCAGAGACACTTGCTACTACCCTGCTTAACTTGTATCCATTTCAGAACAGTCTCCTTTCTTAAAGAGACCCTATTTCATCTATACTGGTTGCACAGTAGATGACACAGTTCCTAGTCCTTAGTAGATGTTTACAACTAGTTAGTGAGAAAAAAATTAATTGCTTGAACATGTTTAGCTTTTGTTTGCTTGTTTGTTTCTTTTAGTCTGCCTTTTTTGGGGGGTAGGAGGTGGGACTCAATTTGTAGTCCAAGTTGGTTTCAAATTAATTTGTAATAATCCTCTTGCCTTAGCTGACCAAGTGCTAGGATTATGCAAGTACCCCTTATTAAATTTTGTTTTGAGGGGCTGGAGAGATGACTCAGTGGTTAAGAGCACTGGCTGCTCTTCCAGAGGTCCTGGGTTCAATTTCCAGCACCCACATGGCAGCTCACAACTGTCTCTGTAACTCCAGTTCTTAAGGATCCAACATCCTCACAAAGACAT
The DNA here is from genome assembly GCA_001675575.1 of Neotoma lepida. Classification (NCBI taxonomy): domain Eukaryota; kingdom Metazoa; phylum Chordata; class Mammalia; order Rodentia; family Cricetidae; genus Neotoma; species Neotoma lepida. The sequence continues at coordinate 263,796 of LZPO01027382.1, read as the reverse complement.
ATATGCAGGCAAAACACCAATGCACATAAAAATAAAAAAATTCACAAAGTTTTGTTTTGAGGCAGTGTCTCAGCAGGTTTCCTAGGCTGGCCTCAAACATGGAATCCTCTTGTCTAGATAGGTGACATTGTAGGTGTGTGCCACCATCCAGTTTTACTTGACCTTGTAAAGTTGACTAAGTCTTGATCTCATGCCTTGATCAGCAAGCAGTATGACATCACAGTGAGGCTTTTAGACACACTACCATGGGCTCCACTCCAGACTTGTTAGACATCCGGCTGCAGGCAAAGTTTAGTACTTGCCTAGATGCACAAGACCGTGGGTTCACTTCACAGCACTACAGGATTGAAAAAGACAAGGCCAGGTATGTTGATATGCTTGTAGTCTCAGTGTTTGAGAGGTTATGGCAGGATCTATCCNAAGCCAGCATGAGCTACATAATGATGGTGAGGCTAGCCTGGGTTACATAGCAAACTGTCTATCTGAAAGTTATCTGGGGTTGGAGAGATGGCTCAGTGGTTAACAGCTCTGGCTCTTGAAGAGGACCTGAGTTTGGATCCCAGCACCCACATCAGGCAGCATACAACTGCCTGTTAACTCTGGCCCTAGGATCTAAAATAAATGTCTCTTCTAGCCTCTGTGGACACCCACATATACTTGTTCACAGACACACATAAATAAGACTAAATCTTGACAAGTTTTCAGGTGCTCCCAGTCATGTTTGTGTTAACACTGACTTGAAGAGTCCAGGGACTCTGTGCAGCTGACCAGTAACTGCTTACTTTTGTGTGTGTATCAGATATGAACACAGCAAGCCACTGAAGCAGGAAGAAGTGACTGCTACCGATCTGAGTGCAAAACCATCCCTTGCTGCTTCCTCAAGCCTCCCTTCGGGAGTTGGATCACTGGCTGAAATGAATCCAGGCGAAGCTGGGTCAAGAAACCCAAAGTGGGCAGCTGTAGGAGCAGGTTCAGAGGACTGGGTGAATGCCATTGAGTTTGTACCTGGGCAGCCCTACTGTGGCCGTAGTAAGTATTGTGAGGACCCTGTAAAATGCAGTCAGAGGGCTAAATGACAGGCCACAGTGAACTCAGTTCCAGTTTCCCTGTTTCTAGTGTTTGAGTTTAATCTACTGTCAACACTTTAATTGGGTTATTTAAACTTACAGATAAAGTGAAAAGAAATTTTTTTGAATTCCAATAAAGTGAATTTATGTTTAAAAACTGAAGTGTCTCCGAATGCTGTCCCCCGCCTGCTCCTGGTGGTGCTGGGATGAACCCTTGGCTTTGCACATTCTAGACAACTGCTGTCCCGTTAAACTACACTCAGCCCACCGCCAGTCCTTTGTTTGGTTTGGTTTTTTGAGGAATCTGATAGTTCAGATTCCTCAAGTAGTGAAGGATGACCTTGAACTCCTGATTCTCCTGGTTGATCTACCCCACTAACCAATACTTACTAATATTACATTTCACTCAAGAAATTCACATACAGAACTGGGCTTGGTGCCACATACCTGTAAGACCAGCTTTGGAGAGGCTGAGGTGGGAGGATTGCTGAGTTCAAGGCCAGCCTGGATTGTTGGGGGGGAAGCTGGAGAATGGGGGTGCACGCCTGTAATTCTATCACTAGATATTCTGAGGTAGGCAGAGAGCAAGTTCTAAGCCAGCCTGGACTGTATAACCCTGTCTCAATAAACCAAAGGGAAAAGAAAGTGAAGTGACTATTTAGCAGGCTGACTTTGGGTTTCACTGAAGTGTTGAATTGTTGTTCTCTGTTACCTTAGTTCATTTCTGTGTCTTACGTATTTGGAGCTTTACTACCATCTTGAACATTTTCAGCTGCCCCTTCCTGCACTGAAGTACCCCTGCAGGGCTCAGTGACCAAGGAAGAGTCAGAGAAGGAGCCAGCTGCAGTGGAGACGAAGAAGCAGCTCTGCCCCTATGCTGCAGTGGGAGTGTGTCGCTATGGGGAAACCTGTGTGTATCTCCACGGAGACTCCTGTGACATGTGTGGCCTGCAGGTCCTACACCCAATGGATGCTGCCCAGAGGTCACAACACATAAAAGTAAGTGCTCAAAGAAGCTTTTACTGAGTATGAGGAACCAATAATGTGATGTGTTTCTCTCAGGGTTTTTTTTAGTGTTTTGTCAAAGAAGTCCAGCTTCCAGCTGAGCATAGTAATGGACCNTTGTCATCCAGTCTTGTGGAGGCCAAGGGAAAGAGGGTCTGAAGAGTGTGACTACAGCAATACACTTCCTAAAGAGTTGTGTTTCCAGAACCTCAGGCTATGGGGTTTTTTTTTGTTTTTGTTTTGTTTTTAAGGTGTGTTTTTTTTGTTTGTTTCTTCATCCTTTTTTACTAATAATTTTTCTGAGATTCATATTTCTTATAATTCTTTTGAAATGCATATTTCATAGCTTTTTAATAAATTCATAATGTTCTCCAGTCATTACCACAATTCTAAGGTCATTTTCATCCCCCAAAGAAACCTTATAGCTACCCACTTAGTAGTCAGCCTCTGCTCTACTTTTCCTTGAGCTCCTGGCAACAATGGCTCTACTTTGTTTCTCTGGGTGTTTTGCCAATTCTAGATGATCTATGTAGCCGAATCACTCAGTATATATGACTATCAGTGAGCCTGATATTCCCAAGGTTTTCCCTGTTGGTATGTGTGTATCAGTGCTTCGTTTTATGGTTGCATATGCTGGTTGTATGGCTGTTAGACATTGGTAGGTTTCCATGTGGGTATGTTTCCACGGAGGCTGGGGGTTAGCATTAGTGTCTTCCTCTGTCGTTCTCTCTACCTTAATTTTTGAGGCAAGGTCTCTCACTCCACCTGGAGCTCACCAATTGGATTGTCTGTATCTATCCATCTCCATGTCTCAGTGCTGGGATTACAAATGCACATTGCTGTGCCTGGCTTTCACATGCATAGAGAGTCCAAACCTAGGTGCTTATGCTTGTATGTACTACGAGCAGTTTGTTGACTGAGTAATTCTTCCAACCCCAATACTGTGTTTTTCTATTCATTAATTAATATTTAGATTGTTTCATCTTTCGGTATGAATATTTTTTTTAACTTTACTTTTTTTAGTAGGTGTCGCTGCTATGATGCTATGAACATTTCTATTTTGTGAACATATGTCTTTATCTTAGATACTCTTTAAAAATTGTTTTTACATTAATTTACTCTTTGTGGGGAGGGTTGCATGTCACAGCACACATGTGTAGAAGCCAAAGGACAGCTTGGGTGATNGTTCTCTTCTTCCACCATGTGGAACCTGGGGGTGAACTCATCTTGTCAGGCCTGGCAGTAGGTGCTCTGACCTAATATAAGCGTACATCAGGCTGGCCCTGCGTTGGTTAGCCTTTGGAAGTGTAATTACNGGGTCAGCTAATAATTCTGCTTAGCACTTTTGAGTACCTGGCTGGCGTTGTGTAGTGCTGCCCTGTTTACATTGCCAGTGGCAATGCACAGTGTTTATGGGTGTGTGTGTGTGTGTGTGTGTGTGTGTCTGTCTGTCTGTCTGTCTGTCTGTCTGTTCACTATGTGCATGTAGTGCCAGCAGAGGCCAGAAGGTGTCAGATCCCCTGGAACAAGAGCTATTGGGCTGCCTTGTGGTTTCTGAGAATTGAGCCAGGTCCTTTGAAGGAGCACCTGGTACTTGTAAATGCCAAGCCATCTCTCCAGACCTACACTCCACTTTCTTATTTCATGTGTGCTTGCACAGGCCACAGCCCTTTGTAGAAAGAAGTCAGAAGACAGTTCTGAGGAGCCATTTCCCGCCACCTTTATGTGTGGCCAGTGCCCTTTGATAATAGCGTCATTCCTACAGTCTCAGTGGGTATGGGTAAAGAAAATAGGTGCTAAGAACTCAGACTATTGCTCAGCAGTAAAATAAACACGGAACCTTGAAAATAGAGTCAGTCAGTCAAGCTAGTCTCAAAGCCACAGCCTTGGCAGACCACAGGACAATGGTTGTCCACACAGAGTAACTGTTAGGATGGGCTTATGAAGGATAATGAGCACGTTCTCATAACAATGGGTGGAGAGGTGGCTTAGCTTTCTTGAGAGTACCTGAGTTAATTCCTAGCACCCACGTCTTGTGACTCACAGCCATCTGTAACTCTAATCCCCGACTCCTGGCCTCCATTGGCGCACACACACACACACCTTTCATATTAAACGATAATTGTTGTACTTCTCTGAAAGTACCAGAAATTATTTAATTGTATATATTAAATGGGTGAGTTGTATGGTGTGTGAGTTTTCTCAGTAAAGTTGTTTTTAGTGTTTTCTCTGTGTGTTTAATTTGAATTTTTTAGGGACAGTCTCTTGGTATTTATTGCCCTTGCTGACCTGGATGGAGCTCATTGCATAGACAAGGTTGGCTGCACCTCAAATTTGTGGGGTTCTTCCTGCTTTTGCTTCCTGAATATTGGGATTATAAGTATGCACCACTGAAACCACCCTCCTTTAAAGGGATATGGAAATATAATGTCCCTTCATGATTGTCACCTAGTACATGTTCATCTTTTTTGTTCTTGTTGTTTGCTTTTTGTTTTTGAGTCAGGGTCCCTCTACATAGCCCAGCTGTCCTGTAACTTGGAATGTAGACCAGGCTGTTCTCAAACTCAGATCTGCCTGCCTCTGCCTCATGGGTGAAGAGATTAATGGTGTGCGCCTCCATACCTGACTATCTTTTATTTTTCACTGGAGACAAGGTCTCATGTAGCATGGGCTAGCCTGGAGAACTCTGGACCCTTCTGCCTCCACCTCCCAAGTGTTCCGTGTCTTGACAGATTTGAAATGAAGCCTTTAATCCTTGTTTTTCTATTTTCCATCCAGAAACTGAAAAGAAACATCAATGAAATTGGTAGGGTCTTTGATGGGGAGAAGTGTAGGTATAGGAGCTCTACAGGTCTAGTATACAGGGAACTGGATAATCTTTTCAGATCCTGGAAGCTGAGCCACCATGGTGACTCTAGTAATGTCAGGCACTACAGTGGCTGCCTGGACCCATGCTTGTTGACAAAGCCTTCTTCCAGGTCAGACTGGAGACGTCTCCCTGGTGACTTTGACTGTGGAGTCAGTCTCAGGACTGCAGCAGCCTGACTGTGCCTCTTGTCTCTCCCTTCTTCCAGTCTTGCATTGAGGCCCATGAGAAGGACATGGAGCTCTCTTTTGCTGTGCAGCGCAGCAAGGACATGGTATGTGGGATCTGCATGGAGGTGGTCTATGAGAAAGCCAACCCCAGCGAGCGCCGCTTTGGGATCCTGTCCAACTGCAACCACACCTACTGTCTCAAGTGCATCCGCAAATGGAGGAGTGCTAAGCAGTTTGAGAGCAAGATCATAAAGTGAGACTCCTCCCCAACCTTCGTTTGTGCTTTCTATTCTCGGGAAGAATTTAGTATCTGTGCCAACTTCCAAACAGAAGGACCACATTTAAATGCATGTATTTTATCATGAACCTGGGTGTTCTAGTTGGGATTTCTTCTTTGTACTTCAGCTAGCTGCTAGGTTAGTTCGTCTGTCTATTTTATTTGAATGAGGAAACCCTGTGTATCAGTTAGTAGACTCTTCGTGCTCTTTTGAGGAGATTGTGTTTAATGGATTAGACAGTTTAGGCTTCGTGAACAAACGTATCTAGCTCTGAATGTATGTTTCTTGGCATTTTACATTTTCCTATTCCATTCATTAAGCTAGCCAATAATCCACCATCCTTTAAAAACTGTTCTCATAACTGAACAAAAGCCACACAATCCAAATAGAGCAAAGTTACAAGAAATAAATTTATTTAAACGAAAGGAGTCTGTGTGAAATGTCTTCTTTTGGTTTTGGTTTTGTTTTTATTTTTTTAACTCCAAGCTTTGTTTTTGTTTTTGTTTTTTGAACTGGCTAGCCTTTGAGTTGATTTATGAAGGAGTTTGTCTTCCCTCCAAAGAAAGGGTCAGTTGTGACTTTGTGGAACCCCTTTCTGAAAATGCTCACGTGCTTGTCAGTTAACCTAAGTCTCGAGGTGACACACCAGGGTGTGTCTTAAAGTGCGGGCCTAGAGAGGGGAACGCACATTGCAGCCTGTTCATTGTTTCCCAGGTCCTGCCCCGAATGCCGGATCACATCTAACTTTGTCATTCCAAGTGAGTACTGGGTGGAGGAGAAAGAAGAGAAGCAGAAACTCATTCAGAAATACAAGGAGGCCATGAGGTATGAGCAGCCTGGCTCCCTTGGATAAATGAGTGCTGCGCTGTGTACTCCTGCCTCCTTCTTGCCCTTTCTTTACCTCTCAGGATGCTCTCTGTTGTCACCCGTCACTGCTTGCCTGGTTTGTCTCTTGCTTTGAGCTTCTAACCCAGTCCCTGGGTGTGTGCCGAGGGACTGTTCCAAGGAAGCCTCTACTCCGGCTGAAGTCTGTGGAGGGATTGTAGCTCATTCCAGGTCTTAAGAGTTGCCTGATGAATTCTTGTGTATTGGGATTTTAAAAGATTTTCACTCAGGATTAGTGCTGGCCGACCATATACATCTAAGCGGAGATGTTTCTAGTCAGTGTTGAGAGCACATGTTTCTAAGAACACATCTTTGGGGGGGCTGTGCACAGACATCTTGGTTCTGCCCGTTTAAAGAAAAGCCCCGGTGATAAGTCAATACAGGCCTGAAGTCCACTGTGAATAAGGGTTGCGATATTTTCCTTTCCAGCAACAAGGCGTGCAGGTATTTTGATGAAGGACGTGGGAGCTGCCCATTTGGAGGGAACTGTTTTTACAAGCATGCGTACCCTGATGGCCGTAGAGAGGAGCCACAGAGACAGAAAGTGGGAGCATCAAGCAGACACCGGGTAACTCTCACTGTTTTTCTAAAGAAGGGGAAATCGCACACTGTCAGTTGAGCCCTGCACATACTGGGGTAGGGGGAGAATGACACTCAGGTCTGGGAGGGAGGCTAGAAGAAAGGAGTCCTAGCTCAGAGAAGCGGGAGGGCTAGGAAAGGAAAGTGCTCCAAGCCCTAGCCCAGGATGCTGGCTGCACATACATAGCCAGAGGGGAGGCACTGGTAAGGTGGACTAAGTGAGAAGTCTGGTTCGCAGTGCCCTCTGGGCCACACGGTTGCCTTAGAAGCAACAGGATAGAAGACACTGCTCGACAGTGCCACCCCTATCATGGCCTTGTTTCTTACAGGCCCAACGGAGGAGCCACTTCTGGGAGCTCATTGAGGAGAGAGAGAACAACCCCTTTGACAACGACGAAGAGGAGGTTGTCACCTTTGAGCTGGGCGAGATGTTGCTTATGCTTTTGGCTGCAGGTGGGGACGACGAGCTGACAGACTCTGAGGACGAGTGGGACTTGTTTCACGATGAGCTGGAGGATTTTTATGACTTGGATCTATAGCAGCTTTGCGTGGCGTGTGAACTGGTCTGCGGAGCCTCAGACAGTAGCTGTCCCCTGTGCTGTGTGGCAGTGCGTGTGGCTCTCCTAGGCAGGCCTCTCAAACTCCAGGTGCTGTCGTGATCACTACCCAGGGCCTGCTCCTACCCCTCACCTTTCCCTAAGAGTGTGTTGTTTTCTCTGTTTCAAAAGTTACAAAAATAAATCTTAAAGTTAGTTTTTTTTGTAACATGAATTTAACTGTCAGACAGTTAGTGTAGGTTTGTTGCGCCATCTGTTTTCAGCCAGGTTGTGTTCATTGACTTTGCACACTCATTTTGAGACCCCAAGTTCAAAGGAAAAAGCACTGAGTGTGCTTTGGGGTCCAAGGATAAGGGGCAATTGGGAAAAAAGGGACCTAAGTTGGCAAGTCGCTCTCTGCGCTAGATGTAGGAGGGCTCCTTGAGGTTTCTGTGAGAGCTGCACCTTTGTGGTTTTATATGTGTTCCCTACCCTGTAATCCCCATCACATGTGCTTGTCCTGTGGTTTTGGGCTCTTGTTTAATTGCACACAAGAAATACTACTACTGAGTAACCAGAACCCGGTGCAAATGTGTTGAGGTTAACATGAGAAAAATCTAAAAACACATGAAGGATGCAGTGGCGTTCCATCAATGCAGAGTTGGCAGTTAACTCCCAAGGATCGATGGACTTGGTGGTTGAGCGTGATCAGCTTTCCATCTGCATAGGTGCAGTATTCTTAGCCTTAGGAGGCAGACATGGATTAGTGGTTTCAGCCATGTGTGGCAGGTAGATGGTAAAGGACCAAGCAGTGTGTCAGTAGTTGTTAACATAGCAGTGCTAGTAGCTCTGTCTGTCTGTGTGCTAGAGAAACGGGATCAGCCATAGAGGCTAAATGATCTGCTTGTCCCCTTATCAGTACAAGCTGGGTCTTGGACACACCATTGTGTTGAGTGTTTTATGGTCTAGCCTTTTCAGTTGAGGCACTTTTTGGAAAAACCTTTGTCCTCGTTTGAGGGGACCTATTGTGAGGTTCTGTGTTTGTTTTGTGGGTATCTGCCTCATTCCATCCCTGAGCTTTGGAAGGACACAGGTGGATTCCAAACTGAGGTGTTGATTGTACTAGAGGGATCNATTGCAGTAGTAATCCTCCCCCACTAAGGAAAGGGGAGGGGGTGGCCACCACAAGACAAGCAAAAGTTAGGTTGCTAGGGTTCCTTGATGGGAATTTCACCTTTGCAGTTTGTTGCTCTGTTTCCGGAAATAGCTTGAGATACTCGGATTTGTCCCTTTGCCTCGCTTCCCCGGAACCCACCCGTTCTTTCACTTAAGAGAAACAAGTCATCGTGGCCGAGGTCTCTGTATTTTGCAGCTGCCCTTTTGTAAGAAGCACTTTTCCCAAATAAAACCATTAAAAAAAGAGTTGGTTTTCTTGTTTGTCTAATGACCTGTTTTCAAAACCACAGATGTAAGAGCTGTCCCTTCTGTCATTCTCAGTCATGTAGATTGGCCGGGAAAAGTGGGTCTCTTTTTCAAGACGCCTCCCTCTGGAGAACCTGAAGGNATCTGTGTGCTGGCTGCCATCACCCAGCTGTTCTACTCTTGTGGGATCTATAAGACTGTCCAAGCTGCATCCACGAAGTCACTATCTCTCTTCTGGTGTCATGTGCTTGTAGTGAAGCCTGGTGCAGGCTCCTAAGACAGGTGTAGGTAGATCTTCAGTAGGGCTGGGAATTTGAAAGAGTAATTGTTTGTTTGTTTAGGTTTTTTGTTTGTTTTTTCAAGGCAGGGTTTCTCTGTGTAACAGCTCTGGCTGTCCTGGAACTTGTTCTGTAAACCAGTCTGGCCTCAAATTCAGAGATCCACCTGCCTCTGTCTCCTGAGTGCTGGGATCAAAGGCCTGCACCACCACCGCCCAGCTCTGGGTGTTTTGCTTGCGTATATATCCATGCACCACATGTGTAGTGCACACCAAGACCAAAAGAGTATTGTATCCCTTGGAACTGGAGTTACAGACAGTTGTGAGCCACAGTGTGGGTTCTAGGAATTGCACCCAGGTCCTCTGGGAGAGCAGCTAGTGCTAGTAACTGCTGAGCCATTTCTCCAGCCTCACTATGTCCTCTTGGCTGGCCTGGAACTTGCTATGCAGACCAGGCTGGCTTCGAACTCAGAGATGCTTCTGCCTCCACAGTGCTGAGATTGAAGGCAGGTGTCACCATGCCCAGCTACTTGTCATAACTTTTGTTTGTCTGTTTTGAAACATTGTTTCCTGTATCCCAGGTGGGCTGTGAGCTTCCAGTGTTGTCAAGGATGGCTGTGAACGAACTCCTAGTCCTCTTCCCCATACTGCCCAAGTGCCACCCTGCACAGTTTATGTGCGGCTTTGACTGAACTTAGGGCTGTGATGCTAGGCACAACTGGACATCCAATTAACTTTTGGGACAAGGCCTCCCTGTGGAGCTGAGGCTAGCTTCAAACCAAATGCATAGGGATACTCCTTCAGCTCCCAAATTTCCCAACCAAATATTCTTTTTAGATTTATTTATTGTATGTATGTGCATGTTTGGCTGGTATCTCTACTATATGCCTGGTACCTGCAGAGGTCAGAAGCTGGGGAGGGCATCAGATGCCCTGGAAGTGGTGTTACAGATGGTTGTCAACCACTGTGTGGTTGCTGGGGCTTGAACCCAGGTTCTCTGCAAGAAAACAACAGCCATAGAACACTTGGTATTATTTGTTTGAGAAAGGTTCTCACTGGAGCTCATGTAGGCTGAACTAGCCTTGAACAGAGTTCCACCTGCCTGTCTCCCAAGTACTGGGGTTAAAGGTGTATGCCACCATGGCTGGCTGTTAGTCAAAATACAGGTACTAAGAATNGAACCTGGGTATGTTAGAAGAGCAGCCAGTGCTCTTAACCAGTGAGTCATCTCTCCAGCTCCATTGTACGTCAACATTTTTTTTCCTAGCACAGCACACTTGAGATAAAGATGGGAACTCAATATCAGAGTCTCTCTAGCCCACCTTCACATACCCCAGGTCTTTTTTAAAGCTTAAAGTTCAGACTGGAGAGATGCCTCAGTGGTTAGGAGTTCGTTATTGCCTTTGCAGAGGTCCCAAGGTTGGTTCCCAGCACCCATGTTGGGCAGGTCACAACTGCCTGTTAACTGCAGCTCCAGGGCATCCAGGACTCTGGACATCTGCACTCACTTGGACACTAACCCACAGAAGACACAAACATGCATAAGTAAAATTTTTTTTTTAAAGATTTATTTATTGGGGCTGGAGAGATGGCTCAGAGGTTAAGAGCATTGGCTGTTCTTCCAGAGGTCCTGAGTTCAATTCCCAGCAACCACACGGTGGCTCACAACCTTATCTGTAATGAGATCTGTTGCCCTTTTCTGGCCTGCAGGCATACATGCAGACAGAACACTATATATATAATAAATAAACCATGCGGGTGCTGGAAGAGCAGCCAGTGCCCCCTCTAACTTGTTTTTAAATAAAAAGTTTTTTTTTCTTTCTTTTTTTGTTTGTTTGAGACAGGGTTTCTCTGTGTAGCTTTGGCGCCTTTCCTGGAACTCACTCGGTAGCCCAGGCTGGCCTTGAACTCACAGAGATCCACCTGCCTCTGCCTCCCGAGTGCTGGGATTAAAGGCGTGCGCCACCACTGCCCGGCAAGTAAAAAGATTTTATGGGGGCTGCAGAGATGGCTCAGAGGTTAAGAGCACTGGCTGCTCATCTATAATGAGATCTGGTGCCCTCTTCTGACCTACAGGCATACATGGGTTTCTCTGGGTAGCCCTGGCTGTCCTGGAACTCACTTTGTAGACCAAGCTGGCCTGTTTCTGCCTCCCAAGTGCTGGGATTAAAGGTATGTGCCACCACCCTGCCTGACTAATAAATAGGTCTTTGAAAAAAAAAAAGTTGAGTTCAGTCACCAGTACCATAAAAGAAAATGCTTAGTGAGAAGGTGAGAAAACTATACCAGAGGTTTGGGCATGGGGAGGAGGCATACTGGTGAAGGAGGGCTGGCCATGACCATTGGTGCTGTTTACCAGCTTCCCATTCTCGTGGCCTCAGACTGAGGAACTATTTAAGTCCAAACAGCATGCATGTTGGATATTCAGTCACACTGAACCATGAGTTTGCATTTCTGTTGATGAACTAAAATTAACCTTGGGTCAGAAGGCTGAGGAAGCAGCTAGTTGACAGAAAGTAATCATAGAGCATCAGAGGGCATCTGGAAGAGATAAAGAGATGCATCAGGAGTAGGAGGGGCCTGGAGTGGTGTTTGTTTTTGTTTGTTTTGGTGAAGACACCAGCAAGGAGAAAGGTTAGTTGCTAGTCAACTTCTCTGAACTAACATATTTTCACCCCAGCCTTTAAATCTTGAGTCTTATTTATAAATAGGACAATAGAGATTTTAGTTGAGCGGCGCCTGCGGGAACAGAATTCCTACGAAGCCAGCAGGGTCTACAAAATGAGTTCCTGGCCAGCCAGGGCTACAGAATGAAACATTGTCTCAAAAATAAAAGTAAAAACAACCTGTAGCAAAAAGGAAACGAGCCGGGCGGTGGTGGCGCACGCCTTTAATCCCAGCACTCGGGAGGCAGAGGTAGGTGGATTTCTGTGAGTTCGAGGCCCAGCCTGGACTACAGAGTGAGTGCCAGGAAAGGCGCCAAAGCTACACAGAGAAACCCTGTCTCAAAAAACAAACAACAACAACAACAAAAAAACCTGCTTGAAAAAAGGAAACAGGATTGGAGAAATGAATCAGCCATTAAGAGAACTTGTTCTTCCAGATAACCTGAGTTCAATTCCAATCACCTCCGTGGTGGCTCTTGACCACCCCTAACGAATTTCTGGAGATCTAACACTGTCCTCTGTCCTGGTACCCCAGGCACACACCAGGTACACAGACATACATGCAGGCAAAACTCATACACATGACAGATTCTGGGTTCTGGACAGATGCCTAACAAACTTGGGTCAAAATCTGTGTGGTATCCCATCTGCTTTGAGAAATCAGAATGTCTTTCGGGTTTCAAATCTCTGTAGACCATCTAGGGTTTTGTTATTATTCTCGNGCTCTGTCTCTCCTCTCTATTCTGAGACAGCGACTCACTAACAGATTTGGAACTAACAGATTTGCCTGCCTCAGCCTCCCAAGTGCTGGGATTGAAGGTGTGCACCACCGCACCTGGCTAACTGTGGCTCAGCTGAAGCATGGAGCAGTCTTCAGCTTTATGATTGGGTTTCCTGGACTGCAGGTGCTCACTCCGTACATCCTATATTGCAAACCACAGACAATGGGCATTTCTGGGATCAGGCAATTTCTCCTTTTAATAAAGTCTCTACAGGGGCTGGAGAGATGGCTCAGTGGTTGGGAACACTGGCTACTCTTCCAGAGAACATGGATTCAATTCCCAGTGCCCACATGGTGGCTCACAACCGTCTGGAACCCCAGTTCCAGGGGATCTAACACCCTCACACAGACATACATGCAGGCAAAACAAACCATAGAAAAAAATTTAAAAAATAAATACCATTTATGAAAAATAAACTCTACAAGCTGAAAATGAAGGGGAAAATTGGAGCCATGGGAGAGATCTGCTCTAGCTATTCNTCCATATAAATGTTGACTTTTTTTTAAAGACTATATTTGAATTTTTTATTAGATTTGTGAGTGAGTGTGTGTGCATGAGTGTGCTTGTGCAAGGGAGTCTGTTTTCTTCCACCAAGGAGGCCCTGGGGACTGAACTCAGGTCCTCAGTTGTGGTGGATGAGCCATCTCGTCAGCTCAGATGTTGGCTCTTGAAACTGTGTCTAGCCTCATAAAGGGCTAGATCAACACTCTCAGGTGTGAGGAAGTGCATTTTCTTCACTGTTACCCTTGCAGACAGATCTTTGTTCACCAATTCGCACAACGTAGCTTCACCGGCCCGGGGAGCCATATTAGATGGTATTCAGACTGGCAGCATCAAAGCCAGGGTTTCTCCATGCAGGCACTGATGCACACCTCTCAGGTTCTGCTGCAAACCCTACTTGCTACACCACAGCCTCCTCGGGGACACTTTATGAGCTATGAAATATTAAGTATTTCCTCATGCATTTCATACCCCTGGACAAATAAATACTGAATGAAACATTTTATATCTTTATTATTCCAAAACATCCCTTGGGGAATCTTGATTTCATATAACTCCCTGATTGCCAGCTATATAATATTGGGGATGTGTGAAAATGGCCATAATTCTATTCTATCCAGACTGTCCAGTGCTGAGTCCATGAGGCCAAGTTGACTGGGGATGGTTTTCCAGGAAAGCCGGAGCCTAAGAAGCTTTGGGAAAGCCTGCCCTACTCTTGATAGCAGGCAAGACTTATGTGCATATAATCCACAAAATCCCTCCATTCTATACATCTGTGTCCCTTTCAAGTGCGTGCTTGAGAATTTCAACAGTAGCCTGGACTGGTTAATAACAGGNTGCTGGTGTTCAGGTGGATTCTCTCACGTGTAACCTGTAGGGAGGACTGTTTGAATCCAGATCACTCCNAAAAGTGTATAATCCTAGAGACTGAGAATTTCAGAGTTTTGGTGGGAATTGTAGAGCAAGGAAGAATTGGTGTGCATCCACAGGGTGGCATTCCAGTCACCCGATGGTGAATACTTCCTTTCAAGGTGCAAATTATTTTGTTGTTTTAG
>LZPO01027382.1:217384-228447 GCA_001675575.1 Neotoma lepida | reverse complement strand
AATAAACATGTAAGTCATTAAAGAAGCAGAATTGGGAATAGAAACTTTTTGTTTATTTATTGGTACAGGGACTTGAACCCAAAGCCTTGTATATGCTAAGTAAGTGCTCTACCACTGAGCTATATCTAACTCCTTTATTTTTGTTTCAAGACAGGATCTCAGTGTCACCCAGGCTGTCATCTATTATTGCACTTTGTAGTCCAGACAGGCCTTGAAATTGCAACTTCCATTGTTGGCTTTGCATAGCTGGGGCTGACAATATTTTGTATTGTCTCCATGCCCAGTGTATTTGATGTTTTGAAATGAAGTCTTGTTATGATGCTGACCTTGAACTCCTGGGTGCTCAAGTAATCTTACTTCCACCTCCCTCATAGCTGGGGCAGTGTGCGACAGTATCCTGTTTGTCCTGTTTGTCGGAACTTGTTTTTTTTCCTCTAAAGATAGGGTCTCACTGTGAAGCCCTGACAGGCCTAGAACTTGCTTTGTAGACTAGGCTGACCTTAAATACACAGAGATCTGCTCGCCTCTGCATCCTGAGTGCTGGGATTAAATGTGTTTACCACCACACCTGGCCCCAATGCGAAGTATGTTGATGAGTGGTCAGAGTAGCCGCTCGCTCGGGGAGGTGACATCTGANTAATGAGCCAAAAAAAGGGGAGGAGCAAGCTATTGTAAAGAACCAAGAGAAAAGCACAGAGACCCAAGGAGATAGCTTGGTGGGTTCGGGGATTGGAGATGGGGGTAAGTTTAGGGACGGTGGAGGAGGGGAGGAGGCAAGTGGACAAAGAGTAGATTGTGGCCTGGCAGAGAATTGGAAGCCATTCAGCCTCCCAGTGGAGGACTGGTAAAATAGATAGAGATTTGTTCACATAATGGGAACTGCGTGTGCTTAGCAGCAGCAGGTGGGGGAGGTGCTGAGAAAATAGATTGCTTCTGCTGGGGAGAAAGAAAAGGTACTGAATTGTGTGTGTTACGTACTTGGAAGTATGTTTGTCTAAAGGGGCTCTGCTTAGGGTGAATGCAGAGATACAGAATCTGCAAGAACAGATCAGACAGGGTGTTTGGAGACAGGATGGGGTAGGGGCGGGGGCTTTACTATTACTGTCTACCCTTTTATATCTTATGATGTTCTGCTGTGTGGTTTGGATTCGAGGTATCTTCCCACAAAGCTCATTTGTTGATGTTATGATCACCAGGTGGCAGTGCTGTTGAGTGTGATGGCATCAGTAGGATACTAGCTTCATCAGCAGGCCAAGCTACTGAGGAATTCGTACTGAATAGGCTGTTAGGTCAGACTTGGTGGAAGTGGATCATGGAGGCCTGCTTGGAAGGGAAGGGTCTGTCTTGACTTTGCCTGCTGCTTGGTGCTCCCTTTGCTTCCTTAGCTGCTCTGAGGTGAGCATTTTCCTCTTGCCATGCCCTTTCACCTTGATGTTCTGCCTTGCCGTAGGCCCAGAGTCAGGATGGAGTGATACCTGTGAGCCAATGTAAATCCTTCTCTTAAGTCGTTTGCATCAGGTATTTGTCTCAGTGATGGGCAAGGTAAGACATCTGCCTTGCTCATCTGTTACCAAATTGAAAGTAAAATAAAACAACCTTCAATTATTCCAGCTAAGTCATCTATGCAGGCAGACCTCTACCAGCCCCAGCTGTTCCCTATCCCTTAATCATACTCATTTCTTACAGGGGACTAAGACAGGCTGGGAAGGCTCTGCAAAGACTTTGTTGTTGTTGTTTTAATCTGTCTTTTGGAAAGCCAACAAAAGGTCATGAACAGAAGTTGATTCATTCCCCCCCCCTTTTTTTTATGAGGCTAAAGATGAACCTGGGGCCTTACACATCCTATCCTTGCAACATAATGGTACCCTACAATCAGGCTGGGAAGGCTCTGCAAAGACTTTGTTCTTGTTTTTATCTGTCTTTTGGAAAGCCATGAACACTAGTTGATTCATCCACTTTTTTTTTTTAAATGGAACTAAAGATGAACCTGGGGCCTTGCATATCCTATCCTTGCAACATAAATGGTAGCTTATATTATTGGTAGCAACATAATCCTAACCCTTGATTTATGAGTTTTGGGGACAGAGTTTACATAGCTAAGGCTGACCTCAGAATCAACGGTAGTCTTGCCTCAGCCTCCTTAATGCTGTTTACATGTGTGTGCCACCCTGCCTGATGGTGGGATTGACGTTATAAAATGTAGTGTGTGAAGAATCATTTGGGGGGTGCTGTGAATATATAGGGAGCAAAATCCCGTTAGTAGGCAGGTGGTAGATGGAAGCAGATTGTCTTAGGGTGGTGGCAGGGGATTAATTGGGGTATATTTTGGAGGTAAAAAGGACTGCATTTAGTGATGGGCTGGATATGGAAGCTCAAGAGAAAGGGGAAAATAAAGAATTAATTCTGTTTACTTTGTCCACAGGAGGGATGGTGATAGTATTTCTGAGATCTGGAGGAAATGGATCCCCTTGTAGATATGTGGAGAGATACCATGTAGTTAGGTGGGACCCTGGAGTGTCAGGGTTAGTGGCGTAAACCTGAGAGGCATTGGTCTAAAGGCACAGGACTGGGTGACGGAGCAGAGAGAGCTCCTGGAAGCTTAGAAAGGGAAGGGAGAAAGCGCTCTCAGAGGCTGAGAAGGCGGCCCTGTTAGGGAAGTGTGGGAGGCTTGCCCGCCAGTGTTGCTTGCCCTTTGAGGTTTGTGGTTTGAGTCTGAAGTCAGCCCACTTGTGTGATTTTTCTCTCACAGAGCTCAGCTGTGAGGATACAGGGAAGGAAGTGGGCCAGGCCTGGGAGAAGAAAAGACTCACTGGGGAGATGGCCTGTAATCTGGTAAGGAAGTGTGGGTAAGGGAGGAACCTGGTTTGGGTCAAATCCGTGTTGGAGCTTGAAGTATCAAGGGCAAGCACTCGGGAAGGCAAGTGTGTTTCCAGTGCATCGTGGGAGCTGGTGACAGGCCTGAGTTCACCCTTGGAGTGAGGCTTCTTGGGGACACAGGGAAAGGATAAGTGAAGAAGATGTAGGACTGCAGAGGGGTGTAAGGGGGGTGCTCTCCTCTTCCAGTTGGCTGCTTGAACGCCCCGAGAGCAAAGGGGAAGGGCTGTGAACAGGAGCTGCCCAGTGTGGAGGCCAGTGCTGGTGAGCAGAGAGTGTCAAAGGGAAATGGTGGGAAAGCTGCGCTGGGGACACGGTGGGCATGGACCCCTTGTATTTTTGAAGCAGACAGCCTGTGAGAGGCATAGAGAGAGCCAGGCGTCTATAAGGACATGGGACTAGTTAACTCTCTCTGGGGTTTCAGAAAGCCTGATGGGAGGGTAGGCTGGGCAGTGGGGAAAGACCATGCCGGGCGTGGTTGGTACTGTTGTGTGGTTTCTCTTCTACCAACCTCCCTTTTTCATTGTGCTGTGGACTTTCATCAAAGTGCTACTAATACAGAACATTTTCATTTAAAAAATATNTATTTACTTANTTACTTATTGAGATAGGGTCTGCTGTGTAATAGCCCAGGCTGGCTCAGTGGCAGTCCATCTGCCCCAGTCTCCCAAGCATTGGTATTATAGTACTGCCCCACCATGCCCAGCACAAGACACCTTTAAGGCTTACTGTATTTGGGTTGGAACAAACTGTTGACTGTCTCTATAGAAGTGAAATAGTGGGCCATATTTATAATCCCAGCACCAGGGAAGAGCAGCTGAAGCAGGTGGATTGCTTCAAGTTCCAGGCCAGCCTGGGTTACAGAGTGAGACTATATTTAAAGAAAAATACAGTCGAATTTTAGGAGTAACAATGTAACAGTTTAGGGAAATGTTATATCCCAAAGCAGCATAGTGTAGGGTGACATTATGTCCAGATGTGTGTCAGGGTAAAGCCATTTTGTATCAGCATTCCTAGTGCACTTGTGTTCTTTTTTGCAGAGTACACATACACACACACACACACACACACACACACACACACACACACACAGAGTCCAGAAAACAACTTGTGTGGAGCTGCTGCTTTCCTTCTGCCTTGGATGGGTTTTGAGGATTGACTCAGGTGACCATCTTGGCCATAGATGCCTTTCCCTGCTGAGCCATCTTGCTGCTCCCACTTTTCTTTCTTTCTTTCTTTTTTTTTTTTTTTGCTTTTTCGAGACAGGGTTTCTCTGTGTAGCTTTGCGCCTTTCCTGGAACTCACTTGGTAGCCCAGGCTGGCCTTGAACTCACAGAGATCCGCCTGCCTCTGCCTCCCGAGTGCTGGGATTAAAGGCGTGCGCCACCACCGCCCGGCGCTCCCACTTTTCTAAATGAATTTTTATTGTGTGTATGTATGATGTGTGTGTCTGCTTAGGCATGCCACAGCGTGCATGTGGAGTCAGAGGGCAGCTTTGTGAGGTTAGTTCTCCCCTTCACTTTTATGAGGGTTCCAGGGATGGCATTCAGGTCACCAGGCTTGTTCAGTCAGTGAGTGCACCTGTCTCCTGAAACATCTTGCTCAACCTCCAAAGTACTATGTAATTTTATATATTTTCCTTTTTTTCAAGAAGTACTGTTTTTAATGGCCTTCTAAGGTAGGAGAAAAGCCTCATTACAAAAATCACATTGCTTAGTGATTGTAAACTAGCTTTAAAATGCAATGGTTTTTGGATCTGATTGATGGTAGAGGTCTGTGTTTTGTTTTATTTTTATGCAGTGCAGAGGATTGAACCCAAGGCCTTTGTATGCCAGGCAAGAACTCTTCCACTGTGCTATAGTCTCCATTCCTGAGATCTTTTCTTTTTTTATTAGTTATGTAGCCATGGCTGGCTTGGAGATCTCTGTAAACCAGGCTGGATTTGAACTCACGGAGATCTGCCTGCTCCTGCTTCCTTAGTGTTGGGATATAAGGTATGGCCCACCAGCTTGAGCTACTAGCCCCTGCACAAGACCTTATTATTATGTTTTTATTTATTTGTTTTTATTTTATGTGCATTGGTGTTTTGCCTTCATGTATGTCTGAATGAGGGTGTTAGGTCCTCTGGAACTGGAGTTACAGATAGCTGTGAGCCGCCATGTGGGTGTTGGGAATTGAACCTGGGTCCTCTGGAAGAATAGTTAGTGCTCTTAACGACTGGGTCATCTCTCCAGCCCCAAGACCTTATTTCTAATGTAGGTTTTTGTTTGTTTGTTTGTTTTTGTTTTTGTTTTTTGAGACATAGTTTCTCTGTATAGCCCTGGCTGCCCTGGAACTCATTTCTGTAGACTAGGATGGCCTCGAACTCAGAGATCCGCCTGCCTGTGCCTCCCGAGTGCTGAGATTAAAGACATGGGACACCACAGCTGGCAACATTTTACTTTATTATTTTAAGGTACCAGTGTAGAAAGTTGAGGGATATTGACCAAAGGTTATAAAATTTCCTTCNGCTAGGAAGACTAAGGTCAAGATCTCTATTGTATATCCTGGCAATTGTAGTAATAACAATGTATCTTGTAGACTTAAAGTTCCCAGAAGATGATACCTGGTGGGGCCATGCATTTGTTAATTCCCTTGATGGAGCATTCCACAAAGTATACGTATTCCAAAACATGCTGTATATGACAAGTGTATACTGTATTTTGTGAATTAAAAAGTATATTCTCACTCACACACANTAAGTAAATATATACATAAATAATTAGGAAAGCTAATTCTTAGCACTGTCAATTATTACATGATAGTTATGTGTTCAGTAATCGATTGAGAAAATACTAAATGACAAGCTACTGTGATTTCAAAAACAGAAATTTGGCTTTAATAAGTGGGGTGTGATGGTACCTACCTGTAATCCTAGTACTTGGGAGGCTACGGCAAGAAGGTTGCTGCAGTTTGGNGGCCAGCCTGGGCTACATAGTGAGATGTGTCCTTATACTGTTTTAAGTTTTGTTGTTATGTGTATGAGTGTTTTGCCTACATGTATGTCTGCCTAATACCTGCAAAGGTCAGAAGAGGGCATCAGATTCCCTGGAACTGGAGTTACAGAGTGTTGTAAGCCACCATGTGGGTGCTAATGCTCTTAACTGCTGAGCCATCTCTCCAGCCCCTAGGATGTGTCTTTAGGAGAAAAAAAGTAAGCTGGGAATGATGGTGGATATCTTTAGTTACAGCACTCGGGAGGCAGAGGCAGGTGTATCTCTTATGAGTTCCAGGCCAGCCTGGTCTACATACTGAGTTCAAGGCCAGCCTGGGCTACATAGCAAGACCCCCCCTCCCTCTCCCCCTTTTTAAATCGTAGCTCATTTGGTGGAGTGTTTGCCTAGCACGTAGGAGGCCCTGGGTTTGGTTTCCAGCACTCAGAACTGGTCGTGGTGGTGCACACATGTAATCCTAGCACTCTAGGGTGGCGGAAGCGAGAAGTCGTCATCCTTGACTACATAGAGCGTCCAAGGCCAGCTTAGGTAGGAGACCTAGACCCTGCCTGATTAGAAAGAGAGGAAAAGGAGGGAAATACATAAAGAAATAAATTGGGCTTTACTAATTGTACCAGAACTGGCTAGACTTGAACAACACTGACATGCCCAGTGTGTGTTCATGGTGTTGGACATGATGAAAGCAGCATGTGCTGGCATCCAGACTTGGCAGAGACCCCTGTGTTAAAGGGCCCCTAGCTCACATCTGAGTGGAAACCGTCTCTGGGCTATGGAGTATATGTGTGCACAGTGTTCCTTTTAATTATTGTAATTACATAGGACCAAATGGTATAATAGTATTCAGTTCAGATGACAGTCTGCCAACAGCAGGTGACTGTTTCAAACTGTTTTCCTCGTGTACTTGAGACTTTTTGCTCTCATCTCTATGGCTTAGGATAAGGTGGTTTATTTGGAAACTAAATCCACATGGTCTCAGATATCTCAGGAGATACATACATACATACATGCATCCAAGTGGCTCTGAATTACACAACTATTACTGCTAGAGCAATAGTAACCTCAATTTGTTGAGTTTTAATGTAGTTATTCATTCATTTATTTTTATTACACTTATTGTGGAGGGGGATGCACATGTGTGGAGGTCAGAGGACAACTTGAGGGAGGGAGTTGATTCTCTACTCCCTGTGCAGGTCCTGGGGATCCAGCTCAGGTCATCAGGCTTGGTGGCATGTGCCCTATCTGACTGAGCCATTTCATTGGCTCTAGCTTTTCTTATATTATGTTTTGTATTTTATATCTTATGCTCTTACAATGTTTTGAGGTGGAATGTGTTCATGTAAAACAGCTGTTTTCTTGGCTTCTTTTTTTCTCTTAGGTACCCCCAGGCTGGCCTAGGACTCACTGTATACCAAGAATGACCTTGGATTTCTGATCCTCCTGCCTCCACCTCCCCAGTGCTGGTATTACAGGCAGGCATTATCATGCATGGTTTATGTGGTGCTGGGGATCAAACTCAGGACTTCCTGTATGTCAGGCAAGCAATCTGCCAAGACCAAGAACTGTAATTTTAATAGCAACACATGCTAGCTTTTGTTTTTGTAACTTCTGGAATTATAAACAGTTTATTTATTTTGTCAGAATTTTTAGTCTTACTGTGCTCATAAATTTGTTAGCATTTTTCAGAAGGAATGATTTTAAAGTGAAATTAGCTACATTCTGTTTATTTGGGGCTAAAACAATTTTCTTCTGGGGGGATGGGGTTGTTCAGTAACTTGCTCTGTATCCTGGGCTAGTCTTGACTTTTGATTCTGCCTCAGTCTCCTGAATACTAAGATTACAGATGTATGCCACCATGCCCAGTTAAACTAAAAGTATATATTAATATATTAAAATAGTTTTTATTTTATTTGTATGTGTGTTTTCCTGCATGTATGTATGTGTACCACATGTGTGCCTAGGGCCTGAGGAGGCCAGAGAAGGTGTCAGATTTCCTGGAGCTGGAGTGAACCTCCTCCATGTGGGTGCTGGGAATTGAACCTGTGTCCTCTGGAAGAGCAGCCAGTGCTTTTAACCACTAAACCATCTCTATAGAGATTTTTAGGTTTATTTTTATTATTTTAAATTATATGTAG
The DNA here is from genome assembly GCA_001675575.1 of Neotoma lepida. Taxonomy (NCBI): domain Eukaryota; kingdom Metazoa; phylum Chordata; class Mammalia; order Rodentia; family Cricetidae; genus Neotoma; species Neotoma lepida. The sequence continues at coordinate 220,448 of LZPO01027382.1, read as the reverse complement.
GTATGTGTGTCTGCATGTGAGTATGTGCACATGTGTACAGGTTCCCATGGAAGCCAGGCAACAGGTCCTCTAGAGCTNGGGGTTACAGACATTTTGAACTGCCTGATATGTAGATGATGGGAACTAACCTCGGGTCCTCTGGAAGAGCAGTCCATACTCCTCAGCTCTGTGCAGATACTTCCTTACTTTAATCAGCATTTCTAAGATTACTTGGAACTTTTGTTTCTTCACTTTGATAGCTGAGTTCTTCTGAGTTGTCTGTTTACTTCCTTTGCTTCTATAAAATGAGTGCTTTCCTCCGTTTGCACGGTGGTTCCTTCTATTGGGTATATTTGTTTGTTGAGGTTCCTTCTGCTCCAGGACTAGCCAGTAACTACATAACATCATTTTCAGATACCAGGTAGTTTATGAGATGAAGATGTGATTGTTTGTTGGCTGGTCATAAACCTACAAATTCAGATTTTACAAAATTATTTGGATAGTTTGGATTATCATTCTCTCTGTCTGTCTGTCTGTCTCTCTCTCTCTCTCTCTCTCTGTGTGTGTGTGTGTGTGTGTGTGTGTGTGTGTGTAAGGTCTCCTGTAGCCTAGGTTGGCCTCAAACTCACTTTGTAGCTGAGGATGACCTTGAGCTAACTCTTGATTCTTCTGCCTCAGCTTGCCAAGTGCTGGCATTAGAGTTGTGTGCCATTAGGTCTGCTGTTTTGTTTAAAATGTCAATAATGTATCTTTGTCTTTCCAGAAAGAAGTGATGTAACTCCATCACTCTGCAGGCTTTGAGGTCAGGGTGAAGAGGGAGCAGGAAGAGCATGGCCTGGCCACGATTTTTACAGAGGGGGGCTCTGCTCAGCGGCTTCAGCCATCACCATGTTGCTGTGTTCCTGCTCACTTTCTTCAGGTAATGGCTTCCTGACTCTCTCATCTTCTGCCTTTGGGAGTGGTACTGCATCAGAGAGTCGAGGATGCAGGTTGACATGGGCTTCCAGTGAGATAGACACCTTCCATTTGTACTGCATTTGTTTTGGTTTAGTTTTGGTTCTTGGCTCAGAACTCAGGGAGGGCTGTAAGCTTACTGACCGTATCCTGTGTCACTGAGCTGTGACTGGCTCTCAGCTGTGCTTTTCCCCCCCTAAATATTTAATGACACCCTCATAAGTCAAGTTTTTTGAGATAGGGTCTCATTGTGTAGCTCTGGCTATACTAGAACTTGCTATATAGACCAGGCTGACCTTGAACTTACAGAGATCCACCTGCCTCTGCCTCCTGAGTGGTGGGATTAAAGGTGTGCACTACCTCACCTGGCCACAGTTTGACCTTTTAAAAAATTTTATGTGTATAAGTGTTTTGTCTGCATGTCTACCACATGCCTGTAAGTGTACCACATGCATTCAGTGCCTCTGCAGGCTGGAAGAGGTCATTGGGTCTCTTGCAACTGAAGTAACTTAAAGTTGTGAGCCATCATGTGGGTGCTCGGGACTGAACCTGGCTCCTCTGCAAGAGCAGCAAGTGTTCTTATTCACTGAGCCGTCTTCCAGCTCACATAATTCAATTTTAAACTTTTATTTTAATTAACTTTTGTGGAGATGAAAGCATAGCATTTTATTTGTGCTTAGCATGTACTGAGCAGCTCATTTTATTTTGTGACTTTTAATTTTTTAATTTTTTTTATTTTGTGGCTTTGGGGATAGAATTCAGACCTTGCACATAATTCTAGGCTTAGCACCTGAGCTTCATTTTCTCCTTCATTTTATTTTTTTAAAGATTTATTTATTNCATATACAGAAGAGGGCGCCAGATCTCATTACAGATGGTTGTGAGCCACCATGTGGTTGCTGGGAATTGAACTCAGGACCTCTGGAAGAACAGTCAGTGCTCTTAACCTCTGAGCCACCTCTCCAGCCCTTCTTCTTCATTTTTATTGAGACAAGATATATATATTTGTGGCTTCAAGGCTAGCCTGAGATACACACACACACACACACACATCTCCTACTACCTCTTCCTTGTGTTATAGATGTGTATTCTGATATCCCCATTGTACTTTGTTGATGACTTTAGGATAGTAGTTCTCGAGGTCATTTTGTTCTCCAGGGGTCTGTGACATTTTGATTGGCCTGGTGGAGGGTTGCTATTTTCATTTAGTGTCAGAGACCAGGGGTACTGCTAATGTCCTAACTTGAACCAAGAACTTGTTGACAGAAAATGTTGCAGCGGTTGGGAAACCCCAGTGTGATATCAGGTGCTCTCTATTGAAACTAGGAGCTTGTAACAAAGATGTGTGCATTCAGGAGATGCACAGGGCCTCCTAGAGCAGCAAAGATGAGAGGAATGCTGTCAGGAATTTGGGTAACTCCTGTGAGACTTGAAGCTTAGCAGTCCCTAACTAGTCAGCATGATTGGAGGAATGGTCTGTTTATGATTCTATAGCTCTAAGTGACCTCTGTAGTAACATAACATAAACCAGGATATTTAGGGGTAGGAGTATATTATATGTAGCCTTCTTAGTCAACTGTTTTGCTGTCTTCTCAGATTTTATTGTTAATTTTGTTCATTTATTTTTTGTGGGGTGCCCTCTGCCATGGTGTAAGAGTGGAGTTCAGGGGATAGGGTCTTGGAGCCTGTTCTCTCCTTTTACCATGTGTGCACTGAGGATTGAATTTAGGTTCTGAGGCTGGGAGACAGGTCCCTTTAACCACTGAGCCATCCTACCCGCCCTATTAATCTTTATTGAGGGAATCATACATGTTGATTCCTCCCTCCAGGAATAAATTAGGAAAGAGGTTCTGTAGTCTTATAAGAGTTGCTAGGTCATTTTGACACTTGGCTTTAAGGCTCTCTATTTGTGAGAGATGGGGTGACTGGGAGTGACTCATGCTTTCCAGAACTGGCACTGTGCCTTAAGGTAGGTGTGTCACATCCAGTTCCAAGGTAAGTTATGCACAAACAGTGGAATCACAAGGAAGACGAGTGTTTTTTTCTCTCTCTCTTTCAAGACAGGGTATCCCTGTGTAGCCCTGGCTGCTGTGGAACTTGCTCTGTAGAGTAGGCTAGTCTTTTTTTTTTT
>LZPO01027382.1:194543-212714 GCA_001675575.1 Neotoma lepida | reverse complement strand
TGATTGTCCTTTGGTTTATATCTAGTATCCACCTATTAGTGAGTACATACCATATTTGTCCTTCTGAGTCTGGGTTACCTCACTCAGGATGGTATTTTCTAGTTCCATCCATTTGCCTGCAAATATCATGTGGTCATTGTTTTTCTCTGCTGAGTAGTACTCCATTGTGTATATGCACCACATTTTCTTAATCCATTCTCCAGTTGAGGAGCATCTAGGTTGTTTCCAGGTTCTGGTTATTACAAATAATGCTGCTATGAACATAATTGAACATGTGTCCTTGTGGTATGATTGAACATTCCTTGAGTATATGCCCAAGAGTGGTATAGCTGGGTCTTGAGGTAGATCGATTCCCAATTTTCTGAGAAACCGCCATACTGATTTCCACAGTGAAGAACAGCCAATGCTCTTAACCACTGAGCCATCTCTCCAGCCCCAGCAGAGCCTGCCTAATTGGCGGCTTTTACCTTTTACAAAGCAGCAAATAGTTTTCCTCTTTGTAAAGTTTCCAAACTTGAATAAAATGAATGAGCACACGTTTGATTTTTGAGTGCTGTTTTCTTTGCTTTTCATTCAGTTCTGTTCTCTCTCTGTGTTTTGCAGCTATTCTTTGCTCCATGCGTCAAGAAAAACATTTAGCAACGTCAAAGTCAGTATTTCCAAGCAGTGGACCCCAAATGCTTTTAACACATCCGTCGACCTGCCTGCAGAGGTACGCAGAGTGCTGGGATGGGGCTAAGAAGGCTCCCCCATGTACACCCTTAGCAGTTCCTAAGTTCTTTTCACGTCATCTGATCAGGACTTTGGAACAACTTCCTGTATTCTACGGTATGAGCTCCAGACTGTTGTAATTTCAGAACCTTCAGATTCAGCCTAAGTACCTAGCCCATCACCTTATTTCTCACTGTTGTGAAATCACACAGTTCTGGCTTGAGTTTCACAAGTGCTGTATGCATTTCTCCCTTTGGTTTATTTATTTATTTTTCATTTTTAGTTTTTGTCTAGTCTTGTACTTCTTCCTTTCCCTCCTTCCCTCCCTCCCTCTCCTTTCTCTCCTCTCCCGCCCCCTTCTCTCTTCCTTCTTCTTTTTTTTTCTTTCTTTTGAGATTGGGTCTCTCTATGTTCTTAGCCCTGACTGTCCTGGAACTCACTCTGAACACCAAGCTGGCCTCAAAGTTACAGAGATCCACCTGCCTCTGCCTCCAGACTGCTGCCATCTAGCCAGCTACTTTTTTTCTTTTTTTAAAAGTAACTTTCTTTAAAAAAAAAATTGTGTGTGTGTATGTGCAGTGCACAAATGCACATAGGTGCACATGCCCAGAGTCCAGAAGAGAGCATTGGATTCTCTGGCACTGGAGGGTATGAGCTGCCCCATGTGGGTGCTGAGAAGTGAAGTCTGGTCCTCTGAAAGAGCAGTAAGTACTCACTCTTAGCTGATGAGCTGTCTCTCCAGCCCATCTCCAGCCCATTTTTTTTTTTTTTTTTGCCAAAGTTTTGCCTTTCCCTTCAGGATGAGGTAAAATGCCTCTTTTTCTTTTTTTAAAGAGTGAATTTTATTTCTTTCTCTGTGTGTTTTGAGTGTTTGTTCAGGAGTTGGTTCTTTCCACCATATGGGTCCTGGAGATTGAAGTCCTTGCCAGCCCCGCATTTCTTTTGTTTAGGCAAAACATCTTTGGCTCCTCCAGCTGTGGTTTGGTGACACTTGAGCCCTGAGTGTGGGAATCTGGTGCAGTCTGCCGCGATCCAGAAAGCTGGGATTTGTGTTTTGGGATCTGGGTTAGCAGGCCCCTGGACCACCCCCGGTGTGATAGGTTAGTGAAACACTTAGATCACTCAGCACGTGTGATTTATTACCGGGAAAGGACAGGAAGTGAAATTAGCAAACGGAAAGGTTCCCAGCATGACGCCTGCAGGAAACCAGGTTCCCTCCCAGAGCAGTTCTATTTGCCAACAAGAGCCAACAAGAGCCAACAAGAGCCCGCGGCAACATTTGTGAATTGCTATCTACCTGGGAAGCCCATTGGAGACTCATACCCAGGGTTTTTATTGGGGCTGGTCACACAGGCCCCCTCTGTGTAGCACATATTAAAATACCAGTGTCTCGGGAAAGCAGGATTCAGGGTTGCTGGGTGAGTGCTTGCTGGGAAATGGTGGGAGCCTGCTCTGGTCTGGTTAGGGCATCNATGCTTAGAGGTCAGCCTTGTGAGCAGGCTGTGCTAGAGAGCCACCTTAGGCATGGGTTGACTCTTCTTGGTGGTAGCCATTCACATTATTAGCTCTTATGGAATAATACTGATTCTTGCTTGCTTGCTGGTTAGTCAATCTATCCATCCTGGTGCTAGGATCAAATCCAGGATCTTATCTGTACTAGGCAGGTGCTCCACCCCTGGGCTCCACCCCCAGCCCTTTAGGTATTTATTTATTATCCTTTTTCTGCAAAACTGCCGATTTTGCAGTTTGGATTGATTGATTGGCTGTACAGAACTCGGGTCCTGGCATGCCCTATAGAGCTTTGTGTTTCTTTACAGACCCATTCTGTTGATACCCACACTGACCCAAAGGCAGAAATTGGGAAATTAGTTTAAATCCAGCTTTTTACCTGAGTTATACCACCAGACCCCAGGATTTTACCTTCTGTTAAAGAGTATTTTGGTGCTGGAGAGATGGCTCAGAGGTTAAGAGCACTGACTGATCTTCCAGAGGACCGGGTTTCAATTCCCAGCANCTACATGGCAGCTCACAACTGTCTGTAACTCCAGTTCCAGGGGAGCGGACACCTATGGCAAAACACCAATGCGCATTAAAAAAAAAAAAGATACTGTAAGAAGAACTTCTAACCAGTCTTATTAATAAACACGTGGGACAAGAAATAAGGGTGAAAATCTGACAGAGATCAGAGGAATTAGGAGCAAGCCACCACTCACCAACGCTGCCTCTACTACCCAGGATTGAAGCGGAGGAAAAAGCGAGCCTTCCGGTCTAACCTGGCTTTTATACCTGTCCATCTGCTAACTAATTTCCCATCCTCCCAAGCTACATCACTTCCTGTCTTGTCTGCATGGATCTTCAGAACTCTAAGGTTGATGCTGGGATTAAAGGCTTGTGCCACCACCTCCTACTGCTAGTTCCCCATGTGACCTTGGAGTCACAGAGAACCAAATGGATTAAGGGCGTGTGCTAACTTGCATGGCTATTGTTTTTCTACTAGTGGCTGGCAGCCCCGTTTTTCCTCTGACCCTCAGATAAATTTTATTAGGGAAGACAAATAAAATATCACCACAAGATACAGTATTTTGGGGCTGGAAAGATGCTCAGCAGTTAAGAGCACTTGTCCTTGCAGAGGCCCTGAGTTCAGTTCTCATAACGAATGTCAGGCAGTTCACAACTACTGGTAATTTCATTTTCAGGGGCTCTAATGTCTCTGGCCTCCATGGGCACCTACACTTAAATGCACACATGTGCATGCCCCCACCCCGTGGTGGGGTAGGTACAAAGATAAATCTTTAATTTTTTTAAATTACATTTATTTATTTTGTGTGTATACTGTGGGCATGTGCATGCCACAGCACATATGTAGAGAGATCAGAGGATAGTTTCTGGAGACCGCTTTCTCTTTCCATCATTGGGTCTTGGGGGTGGTCTGGATTATGCCTGTCAGCTACCTTGCTGACTCTAAAAATAAATCTTAAAAAATAATACTGCTGATAGTAAAGTTTCTCTTTAATAGTCTAAAGTAAGCAATCTAACCTCTACCGTAACCCTCGAGCAGAGCTGTGTCCTNCCCGAAACTCCCTGTGTTCATTTGTAGTCAAGCCTTCCTGTAGTTCCAGCTCCAGGCAGCGGCTGATCTGGGAAGCTGTTTTTGTTCTGTTTTTTTATTAATTAAAAAAAAATTTGTGTATGAGTNCCCTTGCTTGTGTGTGTGCACTTATGTCCTCGGGAATGGATTTATGGATGGTTGCGAGCCACCACGTGGGTGCTGGGAACAGAATCTGGATCCTCTGAACGAGCAGCCAGTGCTTTTAATCGTTGAGCCATCTCTCCAAGTCAGGAAGTTGTTTTTAAAGTATATAAAATGTGGCCTTCCTGGATGGAGGTGCATACAGTTTCTAATTCCTGGATGTTTAATACAGTCAGAATTGATTTCTTCTAAATGCCTGCATTTGTACGCACCGCTTAGTCTTCTTACGGAGCTGACTTGGTCACCAGCATCTCAGCATTTTGTCTCAAGAGAAAGGGTATATATACTAAGGAGCATCCTCAGTGCGCTAGAAGTAGCAGCGGGTCCTTGTCAGAGCTGGCCCTTTTCACACAGGGGCTCTGATTGGGATGCGCNCCTTTCCTTGTGTGCATATGTGTGCCTGTGTTTCCTTATCAGATAGAGGTCACTCCCTGCTCTTCGCTGCCAGGGTTGTGTGGGATGGTGGTGGACACAGATGGTTGGGAAATGGTTGAGAGGTGTGAGGTACTAAGGTCACAGCAGTCCTGGTTCTGTGTTTCTGCAGATCTGGAGCAGCAACCATTTGTTCCCAAGCACAGAGGAAGCCACTCTTTTCCTTGGAACACTAGATACTGTTTTTTTGTTCTCCTATGCTGTGGTAAGTTTTAAAATTAATGGAGTTTTTTGCTTGTTTTGTTTTTTAAATAACTACTTAAATTTTTGTTTTGTTTTGTTTTTTCAAGATAGCCATGGCTGTGTAGCTCTGGCTTTCCTGGAACTCACTCTGTAGCCCAGGCTGGCCTCCAACCCACAGAGAGCTACCTGCCTCTGCCTTCTGAGTGCTGGGATTAAAGGTGTGTGCTACCACTACTTGGCTGAAAATTTATTTTTTTATTGTGGTGCTGGGAATCAAACCCAGGGCTTGTGCCTGGACACATGCTGTCCCTTGAGTGACCTCTCCTCTCCCTCATCAGATCTTTTTAAAAAAATTATTATTTTTTTGTTTTTGTTATTTTGAGACAGGTTCTCTGTGTTGCTCTGGTTGTCCTAGAGCTGGCTATGTAGACCAAGCTGGCATCAAACCTACAGAGATCCTCTTGCCTCTGCCTCNNAAGTCCTGGATTAAAGGCGTGCTGTACCACACCTGGTAGATAGAGTTTTTTTGTTTATGTGTTTGGGCATTTTGCCTGCACGTATATCAGTGCACCACATGTGTGCTTGGTGTCTGTAGAGGTGAGACAGGGCATCAGCTCCCCTGAAGCCAGACTTACAGTTTTGATCCACCATGTGAGTTCTGTGAGCCAAATCCTGGAAGAGCAGCCAGTGCTCCTAACCACTGAGCCATCTTTCTAGCCCCAAATGGTTCTTTTGTCCATCTGCCTTTCCTTCTGTGGCTTCCAGGCCTCTCGCTTTCTGGAGTAATACAGAAGCAATTGGCTCCCTTATCNGGAGTTTTCCATTGTCCTCTTACTCATCACAAATTGCATGAGGCTCTTGTGGNGTTTGTAGACCACCGAGTCTAATCCTTGTCGGCTGAGTCTCCAGTGTGGACGGACAAACACTTGTTGTGAGGTTTGTTACCTAAGGGTTCTGTATTATTAAGGCAGTCAGTTTATTGGAAATAGTTGGTCCTATGTCAATTTAAGTTTGAAATCAAGACAATTACTCATTTTAGACATTTGTGGCANAAGCCTAAGGTGTGTTGCCCTTAAGGTCTGGACTTATCTCAGTATTTAGTTCCTGCTGGGCACTGAGAGGAGAGTAGAAGGTAGGCCACTTGTGCCTCTCATTGCCCTCCCAGCCTTCCCATCCTCCTTGCTTTGTGATGCCCTGAAACCTAAGAGGCATAGGCAGCTGGGTGCATTGTAACCTCTGTCCTGTGCCTTGCAAGGTCCCAGCCAGACTGCGCACGTGTGGGAACACTTCTTAACCCCAAGTGCACATGGCTCAGAGAATCTTGCAGGAAAGCTCAGAACCATCACTTAATCCAGCTCATCTAGAANATGGAACCTATTTGGGGGTCTGTTTTGTCCTTTTCTGCAGAATGTTNGCAGTGCAATGTTTGCTGAGGTACTGCCATTCATAGACAGTTAATGTGAATAAGGGTTGTTTTTCCAGTCCCCTCTCTTTAGTTTGCCTCATTTGTAATGTGTGTTTCCAGTTTTGACTGTTCCTATTTAGAGCCATCAAATGAAATGCTCTATTTTTAGGGCCTCTTCATCAGTGGCATCATTGGGGATCGGCTGAATTTACGATGGGTTCTGTCTTTTGGCATGTGCTCGTCTGCATTTGTGGTAAGTGGGAAGGTTTTTATGGTTACAGTGGTTATTACTGGGCTGTCCAGATAGCTTAGGGCTTAAAAGAGCTTGCTGTGCAAACCTGATGACCTGAATTCAATCCTCTGATCCCGCAGTGGATGGAGAGACACGCCTAAAAGTTGTCCCCTGACTTCTGTGAGTGCACTCTGGCATGCGTGTACCCCCACTCACACTTGCATATCATAAACACACTAATAATGACTAAAATCTAAAAATAAACAGTTACTACTACTTTGATCAGATGTTCTAGCATCTTAGTTAACCCTTTTGTCGCCATCTAGAGTGGAGGAATGAGACTAGTCTTCATGTTGTCATCCCGTGTGTCTTTCACTTAGGCGAATCTTGTTAAAGAAAGAATCTTGTCATCCTTCCTTGATTCACATAGTCTGGATAAACAGCATAGTGTTGGGGCTCTCTGGAGCCTGGTCTCAGGCTGCCTGCCAATCATGNTAGCTTGCCTGCCTTGGCTGCAGACAGATTAACACATTCTGATTCTCTGACCTGGCCACTGTTTTCTACCCAGTGCTTTTCCTCTCATTCTTCTGGCCCTCATGTCGTGGCCGGGCGACACCCCCGGCTCTGCAAGCCTCTCTCTGGCAGGAATCACTTATGGCCTCTTCCAGGCTCTTGCTCAGGTTTTTTCCCCCTTCACCTGTGTGTAGGCTTCCAGAGTAAGCCCACAGACCCTAGCCTGGACAGCCTCAGCTTGCCTCCTCTTCTTCCTGTTTCCTGACTCGAATGAATTCTCCAGTGTTTCCCTTCCTCATTTGCAAAGGGATGTGCAGATCCCCTTCTCCCTCAGATGCAGTGAGGGTCATGTGCCTGTCTGTATGAGGGCCATTTGGAATGGCACCTGACACGTGAGATGCTGAGCATGGTAGCACCTGAATCAGTCATCGTTACTGCTTACTGCCTGTCAGTAAGGGTTCTTAGTGATTGAATCAACTCCTAGACTTTAGTTAGATTCTGATTATTTTAGTTTTTCATGTCTGCCATTTGCATACAGGAAAAAACTTTTTTCTTAAAGTTTTAGAAATCAAAGCACTTTATAAGCCAATGAGCTGCATTTATATACATACTTTTTTAATATTTAAAAACATTCAGGGGCTGGAGAGATGGCTCAGCGGTTAAGAATCCACACTGCTCTTCCAGAGGTCCTGAGTTCAATTCCCAGCAACCACATGGTGGCTCACAACCATCTGTGCCCTCTTCTGGCCTGAAGGGATACATGCAGACAGAACACTATATACATAATAAATAAATCTTAAAAAAAAAATAAAATAAAAACATTCAGATGTATATATAAACCCATATATATAAGTATGTAGTCTTGTTTCCACAAACAAGCGTGATTGAGTGACTACCTCTCCTCCTTCCTGCAGCTGCTGGGCATCCATTAACCATTTTTCTCTCCTTGTAGTTTTGCTTATTCTAGAATTTACAAGTGAGATCTGACAGTATTCTACTTACCCATGACAAGTCCTCTCAAAATAGATTCAACTGCAAATAAAATGTCCCTTTGAGAAAATGCCTGGAAAAAACAGGCACATGCTAGAAGCTGTTGAATAATTCAGCAGATTATAGACAGGCTTCACTTAAGTGAGTGAACTTAGTGGCTGCCATAGAACAGCTGGCTTACATGGGACAGTCCTGATGCTCAGTGCCTAGTTCTGTCCTCACCCAACATGCACATGTGGGTTCGTGTAGCGCTTCAGCCCTCTGGAGATCTCCATTCCCAGAGGGGATGAGGGAACGGATGGAAAATGAGGCCTCTGCTTCTAGAGTGGAAGATTCAAGTAGAAGGGAGCATTGTGTGTGTGTGTGTGTGTGTGTGTGTGTGTGTGTGTGTGTACGTGTACGTGTATGTGTACTCCTGCTGTGCACATATAGAAGCCAGTGGAAGACATTGTGGGTTTTGTTCTCTCCACCTTATTTTCTTGAGGCAGGGTTTCTCACTGAACCCGGAGCTTGGCTGGCATCCAGCGAGCCCCAGTAATTTTTCTGTTTGCATCCTACATAACACTGGGTTACAAGGGTACATAAGACCACACTCAAGTTTTACATGGGTGCTAGGGATTTGAACTTGGGTCTTCATGCTTTCATAGCAAGCATACTTTCCCATTGAGCCATTTCCCCACCCCACAAATATATTTTTTGTGTATCTTGTAAAGCAGTTGGGTATATTGAAAGTGTCCATGTGATGCCACATGTCCCTTTTTCTTTTCTTCTCTCGAAGGTGTTTGTCTTTGGCACTCTTACGGAATGGCTGCACTTCTACAACAAGTGGCTGTACTGTGGCCTGTGGATTGTAAACGGCCTGCTGCAGTCCACTGGCTGGCCCTGTGTGGTTGCTGTGATGGGCAACTGGTTTGGGAAAGCTGGGTATGCTGCTTCCTTCCTCTAATTGCGTTAATGTNGGGTCATTGAGTCTGCTCAAACTCTGTTAACTTGGTGCTTTAGAGCATGCTCATCTTCTNTCTGTTTTAGACAGAGCAGTCTGGGGTAGAAGGTCCATGGCAGCGTGTTGTGGACCTCAGTGATGGTCTGTAGATGCCCAGTGAGGCACATTGCTAAGGCTGTACTTCCCAGTTCATTCTTCTTATGCCTCTCTCTTTTAGAAACTGTTAATAGTCCCACCCAAATGCCATCCATTATGCATGTTCCTTTGAGTTTAGCTTCCTTTGCCATATTTTGTGATGCTATGATTTCCTTATCATTGCATTGACAATAAGGAAACTTAGCCATGAAGGTTGGGGACATAGCCCAGTAGTAGAGCACTTGTGTAGCATATAGAAGATACTGCTAGTACAGAAGAAAAAGGTATCCATGTGACGTGCCTAAGGTCACAGAAAAAGGGCTCTAATTCAGATGTTGCCATGATTTGGAGCTTACAGCACCCCTCAGCTTTCATGTTAGAGTATGTTGGACTTGGCATGTGTGGTGTGAGCTGCAGGAGGAAGGAAGGTGTCTGCTGATGAATTCTCCACGCCATCCCCGAAGAAGGCATGCTGAGTGCACAGGACTGAAAAGAAGTCGAGGGAGCCAGACTTGCTTTGTGCTTTAGCATTGCTGCTGATGCTCGTGTTTCAGAAGCATTGTTGACTTGGAGTTTAGTCGTTTCTCTTGGATGGGGGTATNTGTTGGCAGGGATATGCTTATCTCCTGTCTGGTTTCTTTGCATGTTTGCTCTTCTACATGGGAAACCGAGTATGAAGCAGACATTCCCCTTCCACTATGGTGTTCAGCGCACACTCTGGCTGGTGCTTCTCCAATTCCATCTTCCCCAGTTTCATAGTGGGATCTCCCTTGGTCATGAGCATTCGGTAGTGTTGTGAAAGTTTACCTGCAAACTGTCTTGTGAGGATAAGTACCATTCAAAAGTGCTCTGATGCGCTAGTGCCTTCTGTTCCGTTCTGACCTTAGGTGAGCACAATTGCATTGGAAAGGTGTTTCCTTTCTATAGTTTGGGTTTTTTGTTTGTTTGCTTTTAAGAATAGATGAAAAAAATTTTGGTGGAATTAGAGANTGCCCAGGACTTCATACATAGTAGGCAAGTGCTCTACCAGAGTGTTATTCCCCAGCCATTTTTTCTCTTNCTTTCTTTCTTGAGACAGAGTCTAACTATGTTGCCCTGACTAGTATAGACTAGGCTGGCTTCAAACTCAGAGATCCATCTACTCTGCCTCCCAAGTGTGTGTTCTCACACCCAGCTTAAAATTTCTGGTCTCTCTATCTAGTCCTGGCTGGCCTCGAACTCCCAGAGATCTATCTGCCTCTGCCTCCTGAGTGCTATGATTNCAGGTGTGCACCACCATGCCCGGCAAACCCGGCAAGAAGGGGCCACAGTGTGTGATGTTATTGATAGAAGGAAGCTAACTTGGTTTGTAGGGGCCTTGGGCTGTCTGATGGACACTAACACTCAAATTATAGCCCAGCTTGGAAGTCTTTCAAGAATGTAATGCAAGAAGGGAAAAGATGATAAAATTAGGAGTACTAAGTGAGAGTGGGTGTGTGCCTCGGCTGCCAGTGGTCCATCGTGGGTGTGGAGGAGCCTCTGAAGGGACCTTCCATCTCCAGGTACACAGCCAATAAAGTCCTTGCAGATGGGAGGAAGCCTTTGGGGTGGGGTCTTACTCTAGAGCCCAGGCTGGTCATGAACTTGTAATCCTCTTGCTCTGGCCTCTCAGGTGCCTGGCAGACTGATGTTAAAGAAAAAGCTGCAGTGAGACCAATCGGGCCAGTACTGCTTTAGACTCAGACTTCTTGGGAACCTTAACAGTAATCCACGAAGTCCGCCGAGATTGGGAGTGCTGAAAAAAAATCACAATTCTCATAGGCCAGATTCTTCCAGGTCATGCACCGGGGCCCTGGCTTGCTTACTTGCCCGCTCTGTGACCCCCTGGATGGGTCTTAGTATTTTTATAGTATTGAAGCTTTTCATCTTTTCTTGGTTTTTTCTTGAGACAGGGTCCTGCCATGTAGCATGGGTGCTGTGAACGTGCTGCGGTCATACCCTAGCCTTCCAAGTGCAGGGATCAGAGGCGTAAGCCACTATTCCTGGCTTTTCTTTTGTTCTTTTTTTTCTCTTCAGTTCTCAAGACTTCACTATTGCTGTGCAAGTGTTCTGNCTCTGCGTTCAATGTCTAACCTCTAAATGAATATTTAATAGCATTAAGTCTTAGAAGAATCTGGTTTTATCATTCTGGTATATTTTTCAAAACTTTAAATAGAATGTTGATTCTTTGTAATGCACTGTAATGCATTGTAATGCAAATGTTTTGGCCATTTTTCATTTTATCTGCACATAGAATCCCTGACACATTGTCTTTGGTTTTTCCATTGTTCTCTTAGCCGAGGAGTTGTCTTTGGTCTCTGGAGTGCCTGTGCTTCAGTGGGCAATATTTTGGGAGCGTGCCTGGCTTCATCTGTTCTGCAGTATGGTTATGAGGTAGGTGTTTCTTTCATGGTTTGTATGTGTACACTTGCTCTTGCTGTTTAACCCAGGATGGGCTTGAACTCCTTATCCTCTTCCCTCTGCNGAAGTGCTGTGATTACAGGTGTGCACCACCATGCCTGGCAAGAAGGGGCCACAGTGTGTGATGTTATTGATAGAAGGAAGCTAACTTGATTTGCAGGGGCCTTGGGCTGTCTGATGGACACTAATGCTCAAGTTGTAGCCCATGCAAGAAGGGAAAAGATGATAAAACTAGGAGTACTGCGNGAGGGTGGGTGTGTGCCTTGGCAGCCCAGCTGCCAGTGGTCTATCATGGGTGTGGAGGAGCTTCTGAAGGGACCTTCCATCTCCAGGTACACAGCCAATAAAGTCCATGCAGATGGGAGGAAGCCTTTGGGGTGGGGCTTGTTCAGTCTGCTGAGCATTTGGCAGACTCTGAATGGGGTGGCGTAGTGGATCCCCAGCAGGCTCAAATTGAAGTGAGCCTGTCCGCACAGAAAGAGGAATAAAGACAGATCACCTTTTTTCTGACCTCTGAGCCTTTGGGAGTATCATCACGAGATGTTGCCAATTGTATGCATTGTTTTAACCACTTTGAATTCCTGAGGAATCAAATGGCCAAGAAGACCTAGGCTTCCATCTCAAATATCCCTCAGAGCCTAAGTGCTGCTAGAAGTGAAACTCTTCTAGAAAATGGTCCCTAAAGCCAACAGAACAAGAAGCTGGGCATACTGCGGCTCTGTTACAGTGCTGGGTGTGTGGAGAGCTGAGCAGTCTTTGTTCTGCCTTCCAATGTTTCTATGTGTAAATGAAGAATATGAAGTATGCAGATTATCTGAAAGTTATGGAAGGTACATTTTGGGTTTTTCTAACCAGCAAATTATTTTTATAGAAAAATAAGTAAGTAAATAAGGGAATGACAGAAAGACTATATTGTGTGTTTACTAGTTTAGTAAAATACAGGTTGGTAACCTATTGTGATCTTGAGGTTGTGAAGCAATGGACATGGCACTTGTTGGNAATGTCTGTCGGGTTACANCTGCTCTGACCAAGCTGGTCTGCCTCTAGGAAGTGTCGGCGCCGGTGAAATGTGCTTACACATGTACAATCAAATGTTATCTGTAGTTATCTCAACACAGTTTAAAATAGCCAAAGATTGATGTTAAATGTCAGCTGATAGGGAAATATTTAAACTCTGATGCACCTGTTGGAGGATGCTGTGTAGCTGTGACTTTGGGATCAGAAGCTCTGAACTGAAAGAGATCAAGACACTGGGAAGATCTCACAGACAGCAAGCAGGCCAAGCAGTGTGCCCTGAGATGCCATTTGGAGAAAGGAAGAATGAAGATGGTTGTATTAGCTTGTATGTTTCCTAACAGCCCCTGGAGAACAAAAACTATATGGCAGTGTTGACATATTTGGACAATTGAGAGTTGGGGTTGGNAAGTGATCGGGCAGAAGGGATTTACTCCACACCTTAATGCTTCTTTTCTTGACTAGATTGCCAGTTAGAAACCTAAATGATTAAAAGTAAGTTGCTCCTTCAGAGAGTAGGTATTTTGGTCCAGGTAGAAGCCCTTCATCTATCACAGTCACCTTTTTTTCCCTAGACTTTTTCACATCTGTCACACCTGGATTGTACTAATTGGTTCAAGTGTGAATTCCACTCACCCCTATGCTGCTCCTGGATCTGGCTTCTTTTGTTGAGTTGTTTAAAAATTCTGTCTCATTGTCTGTATCTTTAAGGCAGCTCTACAGCCTGGCTATTGAGTCTTTCATCCTGACATCAGCCTCCCGTGGTGGTTTTCTTCCCTGTGGTCCTGGGCAGAAGCCCTCCCCTTAGGCATGCAGTGAATGCCCATCTCATCCCCAGGCTGCCAGCACCTCTGCTGCTGTTGTGCCCAGGAAGATGATTTTCCACCATGTCCTTAAACATTGTCTAGCTGTGTCAGCCTCCTTTTAGCCATTCTTCCTCTGAATCCTGCATGTTTCTACTAGGGCTGGGTGCCACCTTTTCATATTGTGTTGGGTATTGNTTACCCCTCAACTGGATATAGTATCTTCAAGGGCAGATACNATGTCTTTGCAGGAGGTTGGATGATGAAAAGAATGAGATTTTGGGGGCTAATCCTGATTTTTCAATCCTAATAGTGACACTTAGTACCCAGGGGACCCTAGTGATCCTCTGTGAGCCTCACCATGTCCTTAGGAAAATGCACCGGTGAGTCACATGTAAGAACACTTGGCATAGTGCCTAGCCTGGAAGCCCTGGGTACCGAAGTCATCCCACTCTCCCTGCCTTTCCTGTCCCAACCTCTCCTCATGTGTCTGTAATAGACATAGCTGTAATGACCACCTCTGTGTAAGGACCACCTCAGCCATCTCTCTTCTTCTCTAGTATGCCTTTCTGGTGACAGCATCTGTGCAGTTTGCTGGTGGGATCGTCATCTTCTTTGGACTACTAGTGTCACCAGAAGAAATTGGTGAGGAGAAGCCATCTCTTCCGTTCAAAATATCTTACTGTTAGGAGCNGAGGGAAGTCCAAGGACAGGAAATGGAATTCTCGGAGGGAAGCTGCACACTCCTCTCAGGACATTAAAGGAACAGTTTTGCCCTATGCATCCTGTCCAGTTACAGCCAAGTCTATTACCACTGCAGGTGTTTGAGGGGAGTGAGGCTCACATCTGAGTGCAGGAAGAACTGAACATTTGTAGACGATTTATGTAACTGAGACACTGGCTAAGAATGTAACATCTTGAGACTGGATTCTTTTCCTTTATAAAATGATTCAGTTTGATATTTTCTTATGGTTAAATATGGAGTGTGTACAAGTGAAGCCCCAGGAGCAGAAGGGTGTGCAGCTCTTGTGAGCTTTGAGCGAACAGCTCTGGGGTGTTAACTGACTTTNGTTGTCCTTGGTCTCTGGNCCTTAGATGGGTCCTCTACACAAGGGAAATAAAAAGAGCCTCACCTCTGTAAGCGGTGATGGATGCAAAGCCTGCTGCAGGACTAGGCACGCAGGCAGGGCTGCAGGGCTAGGCACACAGGCGGTGCTCTGTAAATGGTCACTGTTACTGCTTTCCTAGGTCTCCCAAGTATTGAGGCAGAAGAAAACTTGGAGGAAGATTCACACAGGCCCCTCATTAATGGTGCTGAAAATGAAGATGAATATGAGCCAAATTATTCCATCCAAGAGGACGAGGCTGTCACCCAGGTGAAGGCAATAAGCTTTCACCAGGCTTGCTGCCTTCCTGGAGTCATACCGGTAAGGACTCGCTGTCTCCTTCCACAGCTGGCTAGGGGGCATGCTGCTTTCATTTTACCAGTGTATTTTGAGATTGTGTAGCATCCCTCAGCTTCCCTAATAGCCATGAAAGGCAGAGACTAAATATTTGTAGCTTTGGGGGAACTGAAAAAAATCTTAATCACTTGACTCTGTAGCACATAGAAGCTGCAGATGGGCGTGGCCAGATGTGACCAATGAACCTGCAATTACAAAGACAAAAATAACAATTTTTTAAATATGTATTTTGAGTCTGTTGAATTTGCATGGACCAAGAAGGGTTTTAATGGTTCATTATCTGCCTTATTTGTGACTTTGGTCATTCCAGGGAGTAGGGAGTTGCCCTGTCCAGGACAGAATACTCAGTATTTCTTGGTAACACATCCCAGTGTTTCCACAATCTTTGCAGTCAGGAAAACCTCCGTCTGAGCCGAGCCCCTTCTGCTGCAGTCTGTCTGTCTTGATGTTTTGGGTACCCTATCACTGGAGTGGAAGTTAAGAGGCCTAGTGTTTGTTTCCAGTTTGCCCACTAACTTTCTGTGAGACCTGGGTAAGTCACCCAACCCATCCTTGTGACTCAGTTCCCCTTCCTGTGGGATGGAGATGACACCCATCTTGCTTGGGTCTAGAACACTGGCTCTTTGTGTAGTTGACAAAGCACCTGTTTTTGTCACTTTGTTTTCATGATACTTAGGCATTTTCCCCGACTCCCATTTTTGAGTCAGTCTATAGGCCATCCTGTTCTGTCCCTGCTCTGTGACTCTCTCCTAACAAAACCTAACCCTCCAAGAGGTAGTCAAGTGTCAGTCAGATGTAACACACTGTAATGCTTAAATCAAGACAATGACTAGTGTTAGGGAAGCTCTGGTTCTTATAGTCCTGTTCTTAAGAAGAGCCTGTCTCTCAGTTATTAAAGTACTTTGTAGCTGGTAGTTGCTTTGGTTGAGACAGAACTTGGGTTTGTTGTGACTAAACAAGAAACTCATTTGCTGGTTCCTTTGTACTTCCTAAGCCATTGTTCTCCAGCAGGGGCAGGGTGGAAAGGAAGTCTAGTTAACCCTGCACCTTTGTCTTTGTAGCAGGCTGTGGGCAGAGAGCTCTGCTGGTTGGGATTTGGCTCTCTACGGGGTGGCTGATGCCCTGCCAGGGAAGCTCTTTTAAAACAAGTGGCACCTGGGGAATAGCTGGCGCTCAGGGGCAGGAGTGTACTAGCTAGACACCCTTTGAAGTCAGCCCTCTGCCTCCGCCTTCCCTTTGATGCTAATAGTCAGAGTTTTCCTGGTAATAATGTGCTGGATACAGGAGTCTCAGCCATCCCCTACTTAAGGCAGCTCTCTTTCAAAAGAGAGCGGGGAGGCCAGTCATGACCACATCCCTTCCTTTTCGGCCCACCAGAGACGCTCTCCTTTGTGGCATATAGGGCTTTTTGGAAGCTTTAATGTGAAAGTGGTCCTCAGGTGGATATCTTCGTGTGACTGAATCACATTATTCTCCATAGTTTACAGCATTAACTTGGTAGGGAGAGAACCAAGAAAGTCTCGCTGCTTGCAGTATGAGCTGATTTGTCAGTAGCTGATGCAGGTTGGCAGCATGGATACCATGGACCTTTTGTCTGAATAAAGAAATGTGGCTACATTTTGGCTACACTACTTTGTGGGTTCCAAACACTGGCTTGCTTTTACCAGAGAAATGATAGGAGAAGAAACTGGGGATAGTTAAGAAAAAAGCTATATGTGGTTTTTTATTTTAAGGCCTTTTCAGAAAGCAGTGGGAATAAAGAGAAGAGGGCTCCAGGGTAAAGTCAGAGAGGTCATCACGCTGTGCTGTTTGCTGCTTGTTGATAGCTGTGTTTTTCTTGCAGTACTCACTGGCCTATGCCTGCCTGAAGCTGGTGAATTACTCCTTCTTCTTCTGGTTGCCCTTTTATCTGAGTAACAACTTCGGGTGGAAGGAAGCCGAAGCTGACAAGTTGTCCATTTGGTACGATGTCGGAGGCATTGTAGGTACGCACGTGTGCATCTCCTTCCACATAGTTAGCAAACCTTGCTTCATTTGAAGTTTTACTGCTTGCTCCACAGCCGTCTTTCCCAACCCATCCTACCAGTAAACCCGCAAACTTGTGTGAGAACAAAAAGTCCACAGAGAGGAAGGCCAGCCTGAGACGGCTGTGACTCATAGGCTGTCTTTTCTTAGTCTTTGGTTGATGGATCAGTCCTTTTGTCTTGGGAACACTCGGGAATCTCTTTAAATGCAGCCCCTTTGTATGCTTTCAGGGGTGGCTTGGCTTTGAAGCTGATTTTGTGAAAGATTCAAGATGGAGTGGGAATGTGTTCATTTTGGCTTCCTCCTGCCGTCCCACTGTCTCCGGCCAAGGAAGCAAACACAGCACCTTCCTGGGTNGATTGTCAGATAGCAGAGGAAGGAAGAGCAGGAATTTCCCTTTTCTTTCTTGTGTGTGTGTCTGTGTTTGCAATTGCCTTGCTGTATACAGCAATTTATTTTATTTTCCAGGCTAGGGATTGAGCCCTGGATTTTGTGCATGCTAGCAAATATGTATAATCCTAGTTCTATAACAGATTTTATCAGTGGTTTTGTGGTATAGCTAGAAATACAAACAAGGAAATAATAAACTTTTAAATAAAACCAACAGATTACACACTATGGCCCCACCTTAACATCTCTATCTCTGTGATGTTTACACACACAGTAAGACAGTAAGACCAAGCTACCCTGAGCACATNAACTACACAGTAGGTCCTTAGGTGGCATGCAAGCATTATATCTGAACTCAGCCATTGGTAGTCTTAGGTCCAGAGCCAAAGGTGATGTAGATACCCTGAGACCTGCCATATTCTGTGCCTTCCTAAATTAAAGGTACCTTGGTGCAGAATGAAAGAAGTCGGTTTGGAGATGCAGCTCAGGGGCTCTGTTGATAGCTTGTGAGGNATCTTCCTAACCTTAGTGTTATTGAGGCTGAGCCTCCCAAGCTCACACTAGGCAGCCTGAGCTGTTTTCTGGTTTATGATCTTCCTGCTCCTGCCTCCAGGGTGCTGGGAGTACAGGTTCACTTAGTTAATTCATCATATGCTTTAAATTAAAATGAAGAAAATCCAGGGGATCACTTCACTTTTTATTTGTTAGGGGAAATAGTAAATATGGGTAATAATGGCTTTGATGGATTTCTTTTTTCTTACTTTGATGCTTGATCTGTAGTATCCTGTCCGTGGGCTGTCACTGTGGGGAGGGGAGACTTGGGAGAGCCAGCTGTGTCTTTGACCTCTAAGGAGCTTGCCTCAGATAGGTTTGCCCAGCCATGGCTGCATTCCACTGATGTGTGCTCTTTGTGCTTGAAGGTGGGACTCTGCAAGGCTTCATCTCTGATATGCTGCAGAAGAGAGCACCTGTGCTGGCCCT
Organism: Neotoma lepida; assembly: GCA_001675575.1. Classification (NCBI taxonomy): domain Eukaryota; kingdom Metazoa; phylum Chordata; class Mammalia; order Rodentia; family Cricetidae; genus Neotoma; species Neotoma lepida. The sequence goes on along the minus strand of LZPO01027382.1, from coordinate 194,805 downwards.
CAGCCTATTCCTGGCGGTTGGGTCCCTTGTTGGGTATAGCCGTGAGTATTCCTTTGCAGTTGCCTTGATTCCTGATCTCTTGAAGGCCCTTGTCTAGAGTCAGTGGTCAGCCATGGAGAGAGCCGTGAATAGCTCTGAGTCCTGGGAACTGTCATCACATGGTTTTATTTGTGTGGGGAGGAAACTGGCATCTCTCCTGCTTTGTGGATCTGTTTAAAAGCTTGCTTGGGAGTGTATTGCTTTGTTTGAGGGGCGGCGCCAG
>LZPO01027382.1:183069-194477 GCA_001675575.1 Neotoma lepida | reverse complement strand
ATTAGTAGGCCTTGGTGTGTGTGTGTGTGTGTGTGTGTGTGTGTGTGTCTGTCTGTCTGTCTGTGTGTGTGTGTGTCTGTGTGTGTCTGTGTGTGTTCTAAAGACGGTAGAGCCTTTCTCTGGCTTTTAGACATCTCATTAGCTTGAGCTGCAGCCAGAGGCAGACAGGACAAAAGCTGAAGGGGCGGTGAGAGTTGTCTGTCTTTGTTGTCTCTGGAAGGATTGTGAGGTGTCAGAGGTGCAGCCACTGTGCACTGTTGATGGAGGCACATGCAGCTGCTTTTCAAGTCACCGTGCTGTGTGTCTTTTCTCTCACAGACTCTCCAAACAATAAGTCCATCAATGCGCTTCTGATGACCATTACAGGTATGACAGACTGTTCTGTTGACTGTGCTGTTCCTCTGGGAGTTCAGAGAACACTGTTTCCTNCAAATGGACTGACACTAAAACCTCCGCTCTGTAGAACTCAAGTGATAGGAAGGTAGATGCCTCCTTGGCCAGCTTCCCCCTCTGCTTGTGAGTGACTCTCTCAACCCTCTGTGACAGAAGGAGAGATGTCCTAAACACTTAGATTCAGAAAGTGACTTAGGAAGGTGTCACGTTGGAATTCCATCCACTCGCTTATGGAAGTCCAGGACAGCTAGCTTTTTCTCTTGTGCCAAATTGGGTTGGTATTTTCCTGAGCACTAGATAAAGTATAGTTGGGTACAGTTAAGGAGCATGTTATTTTTTAATTCAGCAAGATGTATGACTCTAATTCCAACAAGATGACCCAGTTTACAAGAGGCAAGCCACACCCGGGTACCCATGGGTTGGCCTTATGAGAGCAGTGGCAGATAGAATCCCTGTACCTTTGAAACAGCGCTGTCTCGTCTCTCTCTTTCCAGTGTGTTGGTTGACTTGGGTAGATGGAGCATTAGGAAGGCTGTGTCCGCTGTGTTGTCCTTAGCCTTAGGTGCTGTATATACACTAGAGTGTCACACCATTCAGGGAGGGATTTTAGAAAAGTAGGTACCAGTTAGTTTGAAAATGCTGTCTGAGAGCACTTCCTTTATTTTCTGTTTCTCCCCAACATGTTGATCAAGACACTGGGATGATATTTTGTCTTATCTGGCTAGAGTTAGGGATCATATTTTAACATGAACCTGTTCTCTTTATGGCTTCAGGGTTTTTTATTGGCGGACCATCCAATATGATTAGCTCCGCTATTTCTGCAGACTTGGGCCGCCAAGAGCTGATCCAAGGGAGCAGTGAGGCTCTGGCGACTGTCACAGGAATTGTTGATGGGACTGGGAGTATCGGTGCTGCTGTGGGCCAGGTGAGAACAGCGTGTGCTTGCTGGCTCCCACGGTAGGTGGCGCTCTTGTGCTGTACAGAAAGCCCTGGGACCTAATATGGAAGGCATCTCACGTGGCCATAGATTGTGCAGCTACCTCTGAGTACAGTCTGTTTTCTCCATGCCTAGACATCTATGACTGTACGTATCCTGTAGCAGAGTCATCTGGGATGCAGAACTCTGGAAGTCTGAGATGGAACGTGTTGACCTNTAAATTCCCATGTGGATGCTGGAGAGGCTCTAGGCTAAGATTGTTCTACAGTAGTAGTCAGAATGACTTAGAGTTTGCTGGTTTGCTGATTAGTGGGGTGAACCACTGATAGCTAAGCTTGTGGTCAGTGAAGTAGCAATCGGTAAGTGGGAACAGTAAACTGTCTTGATGTTACCCAGCCATGTAGTGGAAGTTTATCAGTGTTTGCTCGCTGCAGTCGTGCAGGCTGCGTGAGGGCAGCATCANGGTTCGGTTCCCCCATAGCCTTTACTGGCGCTGCTTCTGGCACAGGAGACATGCTGGTTCCAAAGTACTGTACAACACTTAGGATATTTGNCAACTTAGGGTATTTGACTGTGTGACTAAGGGACAAACACATAAAAAATATAATAAGGGTAGGAGAATTACTTCTGCATGCTCTGAGGTAGAAACCAGACAGGACTACTGTCACCTGTTCAGAAGGCTTCATGTCTGANGGGATGGTGAATAAGCATTTTATTTTATACACTTCTATATTTTCACGTGTGTGAGTCTGTGTGGGGGCATGCGTGTGTGGAAGGCAGGACAACCTGCCAGAATCTGTTCTCTCCACTCTGTGGGTCCTGGAGCTTGAACTCAGGCCGTTGGGCTTGGTGACAAGGGCCTTCACCTCTGAGCCACCTTTCTGGCCCCATCACATTGAGTATTTTAAATTGTTGCTCACTACTGCTCTCTAAGTTAATTCAGTGGGAAATTGTAATTGACATTGCAGTCATTTTACTTTGAATTTTCTTTTTTCCTTTTTGAGGACAGTTTCTCACATTGCCCAGTCTGACCTTGAGCTTGCTGTGTAGAATAGCATGACCTTGAGTTCCCGACCCACCTCCCAAGGACTGGGATAATAGACTTGTGTTACCGTGCCTGACTACTTGGAGTTTTAGTCCTATGTCTCACATGTCAGTGTTCCGATCCTAATGGTAAACGTGGGTCACTGTCAGACTGACCTCCACAGTCAGGCAAGTGGGTCAGGAATAAATCATTCTTAGCTGTGCTCATCCCTTCTCTTGGGACTTTTATTTGTTGTTTTTTTTTTGTTCTGTTTTGTTTTTCCAGATGGCCCTGGCTGTCCTGGAACTCAGAGATTTGTAGATCAGGCTGGCCTCAAACTCAGAGGTCTGCCTGCCTCTGCCTCCCGAGTACTGATATTAAAGGTGTGTGCCACCATGCCTGGCCTCTTGAGGATTTTTGAATGATTTGCCATTGCCTTACAAACTCTGAAGGTCAAAACTCCATCAGCCTTGCTCTCAGCCATTCCATGGGCTTCTCCAAGTGATGGTGTTGCCTCTACCTTCCCCGGACTTGTGAACAATTCTTTGTTTTTCCTCCTGGTTGCCATAGCAGTTGGTACATGCCTCCAGGAAAATACCTATTACACATGGTGGTCAACTTGCCAATCGGGATCTCTGTCCCCTGTACCAGACTCTGCATTCCTTGAAAACCAGATTGTTCCAAACTAAGTATGATGGTGTGCACCTGTAATCCCAGCCCTCAGAAGCAGCAGAATTGCTTTGAGTTTAAGGTCGACCTGGGCTATGTAATGACAACCAGGCCATCGAAGGCCAAAATGGATCAAAGATCTAACTTGAAGAGCTAAAATTATGAAATTCTTCAAAGAAAACATAGGGGCAAATTTTGATGAGAAATGGCTAATATAACACATAGAGAGAGTCTCTATAGCCTTAGTAGGGAAATACAAATCAGAACCACTCTGAGGTCTGACCTTCCTAGTGAAGATGGCTATAATTAAAAAGCAGGAAATAAAAGCTGGAGAGATGGCTCAGTGGGGAAGAGCACTGGCTGCTCTTCCAGTGGACCCAGGTTCAGTTTACAACACCCACATGATGGTTTGCAACTGGATGTGACTCTAGTTCCAGAGGATCCAGTGCCCCTTTCTGGCTTCCACAGGATCAGGCACTCAACGTGTTTCACATCTGTGTGTCCAGGCAAAATCAGAGCCTTGCATTGCTGGTGTGAGCATAAACAAAGGGGTGGAGCTTTTGTNGAAAATGTGGGTATTCTCCCCCNAAAAATTAAATATGCAATTATTATGTGATGTAGCATGGTACTCCTGCATTATTTCCCCTTCTCCCCAGCTGAGAGCAAGGGCTAATATTTGTATCCTGGTGTACATTACAATATTATTCAGAGTAGATAAGAGGTGGAAATAGGCATCCAACAAATGAATGGATTAAAAAAAATGTGCTATATNCATTCAGCGGAATTCTATTCATCCATGAAAAGAAATGAAATGCTGATGCATGCTTAATGTATGTTTGAACCTTGAAAACTTGCTAAATGAATGACTAATAAACCAGACCAAAAGAAAAAAGAAACAAAAACCCAAATTATTTACATGAAATATCTGCAATAGGCAAATTCACAGCTTTAGAAAGTAAATTAGAAGTTATGAAGTCAGGGTATGGTGGTCCATGCATATAATCTCAGGATTTGGAAGACTGGGACAAGAGGAATGCCACAAATTCAAGGCTGTCCTAGACTACGGAATGAGTTTGACCAGCCTAGGCTGGAGAATGAGACCCTGACTTTGGGGAGAAGAAAACAACAAAACAGAACTGGCCAATGGCTAGGGGTTGTGGGTGCTGTGACTTACAGAGACAAAAAGATTTGGGAAATAAATAGCTGTTGTGGTTGTATATCATTGTGACTGTAATTGATGCTACTGACCTGTGTGTTTAAAAATGGTTACAATTAGGGACTGGAGAGATGGCCCAGGGGTGAAGAATATCCGCTGTGCAATCAAGAGGACCATTAGGATCCTAGCCTTTAGGTAACAAGCTGGGAATCCCAGGCTTACCTGTAACCCCAACTCTGAGAGAGCCATAGACAAGTGGATTGCTGGGACTTGGTGGCTTCTAGCTTAGCTGAGAAAATATGATCCCTATGTCCAGGAACACCTCAAAGGAGTAGGCAGTGTGGTGGAGGGGGACACCTGATGCCATCTTCCAGCTTTTATGCTTGGGCACAAGCTCTCGTACCTGCTCATACATGTATACACACACACACACATACACACACACACACACACACACACACAGTCTTAAAAAAATGTAAAATGGTAAAAATGGTAGAAAGCTGGGTTAAGTGCTCTTAGGTTCTTTTCAGTTATTGGAAATAAAGAGAAAAGCCAGGTGTGGTGGCACACACCTTTAATCTCAGCGCTTGGGAGGCAGAGGCAGGCGGATCTCTTTGAGTTTGAAGCCAACCTGGCCCATAAAGTAAGGACAGCCAGGGCTACACAGAGAAGAAACCNTTTCTCGGAAAATCAAAACAAACAAAAAAAGATAGTAAAGAGAAAGAGTTATATTGTGGAATNCTGGTAACATAGTAACCCTGTGAACAGATAGTGTGGTTGAGAAGGGAGCAGGGCCTTTGAGGCCGCCCTCATTGACATATCAACTTCCAGCTGCTCAGGCCTACATAGTAAGGCTGTGCCTCAGAAACACTGAAAAACGGAAAAAGAAAAGTGAGCAGCCCGGGGAGCTAGCTTGTTCTTGAAAGCATCAGCTCTAGGACTTTCCACCAGGAGATGGAGAGGGAGCAGGAGGCACAGAGGATACTGTTCTTCCTCTGAAGAGCAAAGAGAGTGAAGCAGACCTCTGGCGTACAGCTTCTTCTGCAGTTTTGTACAGAATGAGCTGGTAATAAAATGCAAATGAACCAAAGTGGCAGGTCAAGCTTGAAGTCATCACCAGCACTCAGACTGCCAGCCTGGGCGTGGTGAGACCTACCNCGTGTCTCAAAGTGGGAGTATGTATGTGGAAGAGCTCTGTGAACAACAAGATGTTATTGAAACCCCAACTCCTGATTTCCCAAGTAGTCCTGTNTATAATCTCCTTTTACACTGCTTTATCTCATTGATTTACATTTTATGTGTATGAGTGTTGTGCCTTCATGAATGTGTGTGCGTCGTGTGATATCTGGTGCCTGCAGAGGCCAGAAGAGGCCATGGGTTCCCCTGGGGGAGTGACAGGTGCTTATGGTTAAGAGCAGCCAGCGCTGCTAACCATGGGGCCGTCTTTCTCTGCAAGCCCCTGACCCACATTTTCTTGAGGCAGTCTCATGTAGCCCAGGCTGTCTCAAAGTGGCTTTGTGGTAGAGGGTGACCTTGAACTTTTGATCCACCTTCCAAGGGCTGGATCACAGGCATGCACCATCATGTTCAGTTATGTGTTGGGGGGTCGAACCCAGGGCATTGTGAATGTTAACTAAACACTATCCAAAAGAGCCATGTCCGCAGCCCTCATCTTGTTAATTTATAAAGAATTATATCATAATTTCCTTTCCTCTTTTTTAGTATCTGGTGTCTTTGATCCAAGACAACCTAGGATGGATGTGGGTTTTCTACTTTTTCATTCTCATGGTAAGCGTGTGCTTTTTTCTTTAACCATTTTTCCTATTTAATTTAGAACATTTGATTTCATCACTACTTGAAACCAACAAAATTGCTGATGCTTTTAAAGACCTTAGTGTGAAAAGTAACATTTGATTAGGGCTGAAAAGACCCATTTCTTTTCTCAAGGAGCCAAAGGGCCCTGAGTTTGCCTGTCCCGACCTGAGACTAATGAGTGTTGCCATTTACAATTGCAGAGAAGCAAGAGGCTTACTCATACATCGCCAGCCATTAATCAGCTGCTCCTCTGGGCTGCTGACTGGCTGCTAAACAGGGCTTGAGAATTCTAAGCCTGTGTTACAGTGAAGGGAGCTCTAATTAACACCATCCACGGGGGCACTTGTTCAGCTCGAGAGTGTTGGCTGAGATGTTGAACTTTATGAGAAATAGCCGAAAAGGCCCTGCTTTTAAAAAAGTGCTGCTGCTTTCTGTTGAAAAGGCGTGTGACATATTCTGTTGTATTGTTGATGGGACAGTGCTCATGTCAGGTCAACTTGATCTCATATGTGGATGGCTCATCCTTGAATCCAGGCATCCTAATTGGCCACCATCACCTGACTCTAAGCAGCTGTCCCTTGGTCTGTCCCAAGGAGGAAAAGGATAGGTCAGCATGAGCAGGTCCCTGGGCTCTCTTCTCCAGCTTCTAATGACTCAGATTTGGTGACACGCACCTATAATGCCAGCACTTGGAAGGCAGAGGCAGGAGGATTATGAGTTGAGGGCCAGCCCGAAAGATTTTGTCTTTAAAGAAAAAGTGCATTCGCTTCCAGGATCCATTTGTGGGCTAGAAATGCGGCGTGGTTAAGGCCCAGAGTTCAGTCCCTAGCACCGCAAAACATACAGAAAGGAGATAGCCCAGTANAAGTCCAAGCTGCACGAGCCTGATGACCCAAGTTGATACCTAGAATCTCTATAAAAACCCCGATGTGGTGCACATCTGTGATTCCAGAACTCCTACTTCGAGATGGAAAGCAGAAACAGGAAAATCATCCAGCAGCTTGCAGGCCAGCCAAGCTGTAGCAGTAGCACGTTAGCAGAGATGTGAGAGCCTGCCTCAGCATGGTGGAAGGCGAGAGCCAACTCTTCCAAGATGTCCTCTGATCTCCACACATGTGCTGTGGCACCTGCACACACATACCTGCACGCGTGCACCTGCACACACATACCTGCACGCGTGTACCTGCACACACATACCTGCACGTGTGCACCTGCACACATGTGGGCGTTCGCATTCTCCCTCCACTAGGTGACTACATTAAAAAATGAATAAAACACCTTGTAAAGACCTGCTAACTAGAAGGAAGTATACCTGCTGAAGTGTGACTACCAGAACTATTGCAGTGAAAACCCGGATCTGCTGTCAGAAACCCAACTTTTGCCAGGTGTGGTGGTGCACACCTTTAATCCCAGCACTCAGGAGGCAGAGGCAGGGCAATCTCCATGATTTTGAGGCCAGCCTGGTCTACAGAGTGGGTTCCAGAATAGCCATGGCTGTTATATAGAGAACCCTGTCTCCAAAAACAAAAACAAAAAGAGAAGCCCAACTTTTGTCTGGGCTCGAGTAACTTGCTTTGCCGGTGGAGTGGCATACTTCAGTTATTTTTTTGACAGCTAATGTGACATTATGTATTTGTGGTTTTAACTCTAATTTTCAAAAGCTGTTTTCTAATTCACTGAAGACAGTTTTCTTTCTGTGATGTCAGAATGTGTTTGCTCAAGTCCATTGCTAATGTTCAAATCATGATGCTCTAACAAAAGTAAGTTATTGCTTCATTTTAAAAACTTTTTTCTCTTCACAGACAAGTTGCACAATTCTGTTTATCTCACCATTAATAGTGAGGGAAGTGTTCTCTCTTGTGCAAAGGAGACAAGCTCACATACTGAGTGAATGATTGGTGCCCACAAGAAGGAACGGTCTGGGACGCTCATGAGGGCCTGTAGGTCTTCAGTTCAGGCGTGTGGAGTCTTCGCAGCACCAATGGAACCTCAGCTTGTCAGGCGTCCTGCAACACTGCCAGCTGCCCCAGACACTGTCGAGTAAGGGCCGGATTATTTTTGTACACTACAGCAGTTACTGATGGTTTTTTATTATATTTGTGAATGTACTAAAACNGAACCTGCCAACATCTTTGTTGGGCTTGTCAGCTTATCCCTTTAACCTTACATGGTTTGGTCCTGGACCCTTGTTCTTTAGCCTTAATTAAGGGCTAAGTGAACAGGGGCAGAGTCATGCAGGTTTGATGAGAAGACTGCTGTGTGATATTCTGAAAACAGGTGTGCAGAGAGTGGATCACCATGAAGACATGAGATCAGAGCTCAGGCCAGATGAAGCTACNGCCCCGCCTTGGACAGAATGTACCTTTACCAAGACTGGAAGATGATTGCACTGTGTTTGTGGCTGGGTCACTCTGTGGCTTCTGGAAGTCTTCGTCCTCTCTAGAATGGTTGTCAGCCATTCTTCTCCGACTTCACTGACATTTGACTGACTCCTAGGAGTAGTCTTCTGTTCATGAACTAGAAGTTGTCTTAAACATTCCAATGTGGAGCTTTCAACCTCAGATTTGCAGTCTGGGAACGTTAAGACCCTCCGAGAAGCCATGCTATGTAGCCTTATTCTTGGAAAATTGGTCTCTATCGAAGCCGAGTTCCTGGAGTTACCTCAGAAGACTAGAATTAGAGACAAGGCAAAGGCTCTTTGTGCAGAGGTGTGAAGTGTATGGATTGAATCATGTTAGTGGATTGTTAAGGCCTGAGGCCTGTCCTTTTTAGAAGGTGGTAGAGTATATGTCTTCCATACTGAATTCTATATGAATCAAGACTTTAAGGTCATTCTGTGCATACATTTTAAATTATGTAAACAAACTGGGAGGAAAATGTGCAATTTTGAGGGACACCTAATTCATATTGGGTTAGGGACTATTCTCCCACCTCTTACATTACACTCCAAAATATGTGTTGACAAACTTGTTATTTAATCTTGCAGACTTTTGATCACTTTACTATTGAGTCACTGACATAAAGGGAAAACACAAAACATAGGAAGGGAGGGGAGAAAACCAGCTTTTGTAATAAATGTCCAGCCGTTTGGTTATTTAATCTCTGCTGAAGCTCTGTGTTGCCTCTCATTTTTCCTCTCCGTGGTACTGGGATGGAGCATGCCTTGCACATGCCCAGTGTGTACCTCCTGTCTCTTATACACATCTAGATGTGTATAAGAGACAGGTACTGGGATGGAGCATGCCTTGCACATGCCCAGTGTGTACCTCTCTGGGATGGAGTGTGCCTTGCACATGCCCAGTGTGTACCTCTCTGGGATGGAGTGTGCCTTGCACATGCCCAGTGTGTACCTCTCTGGGATGGAGTGTGCCTTGCACATGTCCAGTGTGTACCTCTCTGGGATGAAGTGTGCCTTGCACATGTCCAGTGTGTATCTCTGGGCTGCACTGTGCTCCCAGCCCAGCTCTATACTTAAGTTCAATGGTGCCTTTAGTTGCCCAGCATTGCTTGTCACTGGCCAGCAGACACTTAGCCCACAGCCTTGCCAGGTGGAGCTGCTGCCCTGCCTTAGGTACTGGGAGGCCTCATTGCCGTGAGGTGCTGGGAAAACCTGCCCTCTCCCTCTGCAGCAGACTGCTCGGTTTGGTGCCTGCAGATGAACCCTGTTGTTATTACTGACCCTCTTGTTGCCATGTGGCTCCGACCCTCCTCGTCAGCAGGGTTGCGTCTTCGTGCTCTGATATCAGCCAGTGCTCTCTTTTCCAGTTTGTTTCTTATGCCTGAGCACCGCCTTGACTTCCCTGTGGTTCTCCAAGCTCTTTCTGAAATGGAGTTATAAACACTCAGAACTGGATGAAATGATGTTTTACTCCCTTGATCTACTTCTGCCAACCTGTGAAGGAAGTAACTTTAACAAATGCTTAGGAGTTCACCTTACTTTTTCTCTGGAAGAAAAGGTCAGGGGCTAGGGAGCTGGCTGAGTAAAGTGCTTGCTGAGAAAGCATGAACAGCAGAGTTTGGATCCCCAGCACCCACATGAAAAGCTGGGTGTAGCAACACATGCCTGTAATCCCAGCCTCGGGAGGTGNAGACAGATCTGTCTGAATTCGGGAGCTCAGGTTCAGAGGGAGGACCTTGTCTCAGAGGAGAGTGAAGGCTGGAGAGATGGCTTATTGGATTAGAGGATGCTGGCGGCTCTTCCAGAGGATCCAGGTTCAGTTCCCAGAACCCACATGACAGCTTACAACCATCTGTAGAACTCCAGTCTCAAGGGATGTGTCATCATCTTCTGGCCTTCACAGGCACTGCATGCACATGTTGCACTTATATCCATGTAGGCAGAACACGAATACACATAAATAACAAATCTTAAAGGCAGGAGAGGTTGATAGAGGAAGACACAATGTTGGCCTCTATGTACGTGTGTACCCACACACATCAAAAATGGGAGAAAAGGCCACAGTGAAAGCAGGTTTGAAAATGGACCTTCTGTCAGATAAAAAATAATTTGAAAAAAAAAATTAGTAAGAGGCTTTTACACAGTAAGATAAAGAATTAGGATGGGAAATGTTTTGCCCTTCAAGTGTGTCACACTCTGGAATTTAAAAATAGTAGTTACATATTCCTTAAGTAAGAACTTAGTATAAAAAAGAAAATCCCTTCCTGACAGCTAGGTTGAAGGACTAGAGTGGTGATCGGTTTCCACGGTGCTGTGGCTGGTACCCACAGCCTCTGTGCTGGCTACACAGGTGCTCTTCCACTGAACTGCATCTCTTGCTCAAGGTGCTTCCTGGTTACCCCTGGTGGTCTTGGAATGAACTGTGATCCTTCCTCCTCTGCCTCCCAAGTGCTGGGATGACACACAGGAGCCACCACGCCTGGCTACAAAGGCCTTCACTTGTGCGGACTAGTTTTTCTGACTAACTTCCTGTTTTTCTTTCCTGTTGCCTTCCTGGCTCCACCACCAACTTCCTCCTCAACTACTGAGCTGGGTAACTAGCCAGGATGCTTGCCAGGGCTGCCCTGCTGTGCACCTGTCATTCTGCTGTAGTCAATGACATCATCAGTGGCACCTCCTTTACCAAAGAGGACATCATATCCTCTTACCACCCACATAAACAGCATGTGGGGCTCATTGAATTTGGGAGCCCTGCCTTATTCCTTCTGTTTTTAAAACCCTTCCCTTGTATTTGGCGCTAGTAATCGCTTTATCTTTTCCCAGGACTTTTTCTTTTTTTAACCTCTTTCTTATCTTTGACTTCTAGAGCATTTTAATTTCTTTTTAATTTTTGGGTTTACATGTGTATATGTTCGTTTGTATATTTGGTGACTGTGGCTTCTAGGTTCATGTGTGTATATGCATCTGTGTGTGGGGGTGTAAGAAGAACTTCTAACCAGTCTTATTAATAAATACG